>JAQQAE010020782.1:0-10608 GCA_029823295.1 Pseudamia nigra | reverse complement strand
GTCCAGTCGATGGAAGAAAAAAACCACACGCCTTGGATACTATGACCTGGATGACTGAGAATCTTCACAGACATAACGGAATATCTGTACCACCTGTGGACAAGCTCTGTTTAGAACTGGGTTCTGAACAGCTGCATGGAGACATAAATATACTGTATTTTTTTCTCCTTTTGTTTGTTTAGGAATCACTATCATATCTGAGATGTTCACATAATGTATACATATACAGTATGTGAATTGGGAGGATCAAAGGAATTTGTCCCTATTGTGAGGGTTGTGTCAGGAAGGGCATCTGATGTAAAAAAAAAAAACCTATGCCAAATCAAACATGCGAATCATTGGTATTTTTCCGTGGCGACCCCTGAGGGGAGCAGCCGAAAGGGGAAGAAGAAGAAGAAGATCATATCTGAGATGTTCCACATTTATAGTCATAAGCAACGTCTGCTTTTCCCACAGTATGTTCACATGACAAATGTTCCGGACACTTCTGGCATGAAATGTTTATTTCATTAGATATTCTCTGTACAGATTGTGTTTTTAAATCCCTTCAGGTTCAAAGTGCATCAGAAAGTTGAGCTCGAAACTCATCTAAATTCACAGCAGTATGAAAAAAACAATAAATTCTGTGTAGTTGTGTTTACAACAGAAATCAGTGCAAATCAGAGACCATCACACACTGGAAATCAGCCAAAGCAACAGGGATGTGCAAATCCTGCTGCCATCACTACCCTAAAACAGTTTAAAGCAGCAGGTCTTGATTTTTACATTTTTTTTAGCTTAAGACAAAAGAGAAATCTGTTGTCTCCTTGGGATTAAACTTCAATTCAACAAGACTGAATATTGAAATGATTTTGTTCATTTTGACTAAAAAAAGGAACAACTTAAGCAAAGAAATGAGCAAAAGTGTACAGAAAATCACACATTAATAAAGAAAATGAATCTTAATTATATGAACACAATAGAAAATACTGAAATGTAGAACACAAAAGAGATTAAAAAAAAAGAAGGTTGGATTTATTTTGTTCATTAAATAAAATTTCAAAAATCAAAAAATAAACAAAATAAACAAATAAATTGACCTAAGGAAAAAAGACAAGAAGAGATAGATATATTTTGATCCAAAGGAACATTTTTGTAAATCAAAAAAATGAACACAAATGAAAAAAAGCAATGGAATAAAATAACATTAACAAATTATCAAAATTAATCAAAATAAATGCATTAACAAAATCAATAAAACATGAGTGGTAAATTTACAAAAAAAAAGGTAAATTAAAACAAAAGGACAAAATTATGAGCAAGATGAATGAGAAAAAAAGCCCGCAAAAAAAGTCAAAAAGTCACAACTCATTTTTGGTGAGTTTGTGGGAAAAAAGCAGGTTTAAAGCAGCATGTGGTCCTGAGAATTTCAAGTGCAAATCACACAAAACAAATGATAAGAATGAAAATGAACCAAACATCTTAGATTAAACTGAAGCAAACACTAAATCTGGAACATTCTGAATTCAATCTCAATTCTCTTTGCAATTGAATTTATTCACTTTTATAGTTTTGTGTCATTTCGTTAGGCTTTTGATGTATAAAAATCTGCAGTTTTCTTTTGGTGACAGAGGAGCTGAGCTCCATCCCGTCAAACTCAAAGTGAATCCACATGTTGACTTCATGTTTGTGTTGTTTTAGCCCATGTTTGAGCTGTACTGATGGTTTATTCCATGTGAAAAGGCAGATCTGTTCAGTGTAAATACAACAAGACTCAGACTGATGAAGACAATGCAATTGAATAAATGATGCCTCTGCAGATATTTCTCATTTTCTGACTCATTCACTTCTTATCTTGGTCATTTCTTCTGTTTGTGTTCCTGAAATCAACACAAACAATCCATCAGAACAATATTCACACACATGGATTTGTATAATAGGGCCAATTAAAAGGAAAAAACAGGGGTGATTATCTGAAAAAAATTTCCCAGATAAAAGGATCAGTTTATGACTGAGTCTTTGAGAATAAGGTATGAAAAAAAACTCTCTTAAACTCCGTTATGATTTATGGCTACTGTCTGAGATTGAAATTGGAAATTTACAAGAAACACACACATATTTGAGAAAAAATTACTTTCTCTGAAATATACAGTATGGAGTGGAGTAATACACTGAGATTAAAGTTGTAGCTTTATAACAAAAAACCACTCAAATTCATGAAATAAACAGATTTATGAGAAAAAATAAACTTCTTAGCAGAATGTCACAACTTTAAGAGAAAAACTAGACGTTAAAAAGTATTCCATTTGCGAGGAAAAGCCAAAAGCAGCTTTAATCTTACAAATACTTCTGTTTCTTTTGAGTGTTAGCCTTCTTCCCTGACTTTTCCCCATTTCCTTTTCTTTCTTTTCTGTGGTAAATTTGCTCTTTCTGTAGATGTTAATTTTATATTTCTTTTCAAACAAGACTAAGAGGGTTTCTATATTATCCCATGATCACACATCATACAGTGTTCACAGCAAGCAGCCAACAAAGTCTACTTCAGAAATAATAATCAGAATAACGCACATCTTATATTGCTATGAAAAGGTTTTGATAAAATGTTTCCTACTTCAAAATGATCCTGTTTCTCATTTAACCTGTTGTGAGGAGATTCATAGAAGCCATTGTCTTCAAGTAGCTCTTCAATGATGCCCTGAAAAGAAAAAAAAAGTGGTACAAAGAGGAAAAGAGGAAACTGCAAGAAATGACACCAGTACATTTATTTTTACTTATCAGGGAAACAAACCTGCATCTGCTCATAAGTGACTCCATCTCCTGCGAAATGCAGAGAAATTATTAACCTCATTTAATGAACTTTTTCTGTTCTAGTTTACAGAAAGTGCAGTGTGTCAGTACCTGTGCTGTATGAAGTTTGTGCATCTTCAAAGTGCTGAACCAAAGGCCACCAGTCTGAGCTAGCTGATGCCGATTCCACTAGTTCTGGAGAAGACTGGAGGAGCTGCACAGGAAAAGAATGGTGGTTGTTAAGTCCTGTATTTCAAATAAGCATTTTTAAGATTTGTTTTTGGGCATTTTTAGTCTTTCTTGATAGTGACAGTGACAGAGAGGCAGGAAATGGGGGAGAAGACTATGGGGAGGGACATGCTGGAGAGGTCTATGGGCTGGATTCAAGCCTGCACAGTGCAGATGTGCACTAGCAGGCACTCTACCAGGTGAGCTGGTAAAACTACTTTTTGCATAACATCTGATAAAAATAATTTGCTGTGGCGACCCCTGAAGGGAACAGCCGAAAGGAAAAGAAGAAGATCTGATAAAAATAATAAATGTAAGATACAAGGATGTTATTGCTAAGTGTAGGGATTTGTTTACTGTACTGTATATATATTTTTTGATCAAGTTGGTCACACCCACTGACCAGCCTGGGCATCCCTCATGGCTCGGGACAATAAATATGTAGTTTATTTTGACCGTTGACTTTTCAGATGGTCAAATGGTAACTACCATGTCAGATGCACTCTCTAAGTAATGTTGTATCACCGTGCAAGAGAAGAGACAGCGGTCAGCTCACCTATTAGTCCACGGAGTACAAAGTTTTGTCTGGAAACACACAGGCATACACATACACCAATGATACGATGGATTCTATATTTATTGATAATATATTTGCACTGCTTTTCAGACCATTTCAGATAATTTTTTGTGTAATAGACACATTTTCACAACACTGGGGCTCCACAGGGGGCCATCTTAGCTCCCTTTCTGTTTACATGGTACAGTATGGCTCGTAGTCTATTTTTTTTATTTTTTTATTTTAATTGTGAAATTACAAACAAGTGAAAAAGAAAAAGGAGAAAAATAAATAAAATAAAGAGAAGACAAAAAAGAAAAAAACAGGTAGACAAAAAAGCGAACATGGGATAAAATACACAAAACATGATTTTCATTACAGAAATAAATAACTTTCACATTGTTCCACGTAAGTCACATTTCTGGGGCTAGATAACAGCACCATGTCTTTTTTTGCCCAATTCTTTTAGAAGTGAATATGTCAACTGTTCCAGGGTGTGTAAATATTTGACTATATTAATAAATAAAGTGCATTTTGGTGGGTGTTCCTGAAGTAAGCACCTAGTGAAGGCTTTTTTTGCTACCAACATAACTTTCAAAATGTATCTAACACTGCAGGTCAGATCAACTGGGCTCTATCCTAGGTATAGGGATATAAAATTATAAGAGAGATTGAAGCTGAAGCCTTTGGAGATGATTACTAGTACCTATTTTCAAAAAGGGCGAATTACAGCCCAAGTCCAGAATATGTGTCTATGGTGTGCCTGGTGTTCTCCACATTCACTCCAACAGGCCAACTGAGTCCCAGATCATTTTGATTTTTAGATATTTTAATTTGGAGATCACAAGCCATATTAGGTTTTTCCAGCAAAAGTCTCTCCAAATTCAAGAATTAGTAGAGGACGACTCTACTAATTCAGGCATGACAATACCCAGATCTTCCTCCCATCGTTGTTTCACAATGATACTGTAATATACTGTAGTTTGCTGATTAATGCTTTGGTCTTACCAGAATTGTATGCATCAATAAATATCTGTATGATATGTGGCGGTGGACAGTAATCTTTTTTAAAAATGTGACATACAGTATCAAAGTACTGGAGTTTCCTAATATAAATATATATTACTAAATAATAGCAAGATCAAGTTATGTACAGTGAAAGCAGAGGTGGTTTTGATCATCCTAGTGGGACTGTTTTCACTTACAGCAGTAGTCTGATGACACTGCTATGGTGGCGTGTATAAGGAATGCACAGGAAGGTGAGTACAGGGATTTGACCAAACTGTGCTGTGACTGCAGATACAAAATTTGCTTCCTGCTGAACACCACCAAGGTAAATATATTGGTGTCCATCAAGACTGATCCCAGAACACAGACGCACTCTACTGAAAGGTACAGTGTCAGGCATTTTTCCTCACGAGGCTCGAGTCCTTTGACCTGCATGAATTTTTGCACTTTTATTTTGTCTTGATTGCTATGGACTCTCTTGTGAATCTAAAATAACATCTGAATAAGTCTTTCAAGGGGTGAAAACTGCACATTTAGATTTGACAAACCTTGCTGAGCTCCACTTTGAGGTTGTACGGATCGCTTCCCAAGTGAAACAGAGACTTCTTGAATCTTTCAACAACCCTTCGTTTGAGATTGTGATGCGGAGCTGGTGGAAGCTGCAGATAAGAAACACAGTCAAAAACTCAAAGTAAATGTCGATTTAATCACGAACAGTTTCCTCAGTTATCTTGGCATGGATGAAGGACAGGACTGGGATACATTATGTGATCTCAGTGAAGCTGCTGTCCAACTGTACCTGTGTGATGTATATGATTTTGTGCAGCTGCACGAGGAGCCTGTTGATGGGATCATCAATTTGTCGAAGCTTCCTCTGAGACACACAGATCCCTGCTGATACTGAAGGAAAAGTAAAGACCTTAGACAAACATAAAATCTAGAGCACAAGCTGCCATTTCAACAGAATGACTACAATATCCTTTAACAATCAGTTTTTTGTATGTCTGCAATAAATATTTTCTACTTCTATTCCATCTCATACTGTTGGAGACATTTAAAACAAAGTAAAACATCAGCTTCTCCAGTTACCTGGTCTGGCTTTAATCTTTGTGGGAGTGAAATCCCCGCTGAGAACAAAGAGACATGAGAAAATAAGAGCAATAAATAGTTTCAGAGTTAAAAACCTGGCTTTTTTTTTTACCATCATTTACACATTGTAAACAAAAGCCAAATGTGTATTTTTACTTACGGAATGAATATTTGGTCAGGCGTGATGCAGAGTTTTGGTTTAAATGCTGCAATTCAAATGTAAAAAGGCATAAAATTAACACTTAACATCCACCATCCTAATACAGCTGATGTGATGCTGTAAGAGTGAACCAAAAAGAAAACTAAACCCTCTATTTTAATAGTAAGTTGAAACACATCTTTAATGAATAAGCAAACAGGATTTGGGCTCTTCAAATATTTCAACATGTATAACAAATTTACACTTATTGTCTTGTTGTTGCCTCCACTAAACAGTCAATCCTCTGTTTACGTCCAGGTCGGTTGAAACTTTATTATTGAATATTAAATATACAATGGTAGAAATAATTAAAACTTGGAAGAAGCTTAAACAAAGATTTTCAAGTATTTTTATTATTATTAAAAGTGCAGTGTGTAGGTTGTAGCCTTAACATGTTTGATGTTTGAACTGTTTCCAGCTAGAAACAGGCTTCTTGTTTTACAGAAGAAGAAAATGTCTGAAAGATGAATTTTGTTCATTTCATAAAAACACAACAACAAATTAGATTATTCTTGGTCGTATGTATCACTGTGAACAAATTGCATCAGGTCTCATGTTAAAAACAAGAAAATGTTCTCCTACTGACAATGTCATGGTTCAACAGAGCAGATTTCTCTGCTGTGACAGTCGAGATGATTGACATTTTTGATGAGTTTGGTCAAAGTTTGGGAAAAGTGGAGACATAAGAGGTTTGTGTTCAGCTATACTGTATGACCATTGTAAATGACATTCATCTGTTGCATCACCTCACAAAATGACCATTAAGTTCTTTTTTTTAGATATTATTATGTGTTGTAGTAAGGTGTTAGCCAGTGATGTACGGATCATCACAAATGTCATGTGATTGTTATGAAACCAACTGCTTTCACAAAATAGGAGTTTGTTCCATGAAGTGAGACACATCTTATATAAACTGGACAGAAGCATGGCTCTCCCCTGTTACGTTACTGATGTTATGACATATTGGTGTGACATTTCATCCAATCTACTGCATGATAAATGTTAGAGTTTTTGTGTGGGGCCACAGTGACAAAACTTAATCAGATCATTCTTGAGTCCAGGGGAATGTTTGTGCCAAATTTGGACTCAACAATAAAACATTAAATCATTCAATTCTGTCAAGCCACAGACAGACAAACTAGACATAATACTAAAAATGGCGTGTGTATTCAGCCTCAGGATTTACAATGTCTAAATAAACTGTCTTTAGACAAACTCACCGTCATCTGGTGCTGGATGAACGGTGCTGTCATTTTTGGTTTCAGACAGTCCCACATCCTCATCTGAAGCGTCATCTGAAAACACATATTAACATCACGATGAACGACACCATTTTCACTTCGTAATCAAACATTTTTCATTCCCATTTTGTAATGAATATTCATTGCAGTCACCTTGAATTACATTGTGTTCACTGAGGTTTGAAAAGCAGCTTGGAGAGCACTGTGAAGTTGCAGATTCTATCTTCATTAAGGGGTTTTCCTGCAAACAGTGCCACAGTTTATTATAAGAAACCAGCATCATCAGTCCGGACATCAACCCACTGCAGCTGATTCAGAACGCTGCTGCTGACTTTAACCCTCACCGAGTGAAGTGAGTGCATGACTCCACTCCTTGGTGACGGTCACTGGCTGCCTGAAATTGATTTGAAAATTTTCCTACATGTTTCTAAAGCTCTTTACAGTCCAGACTCATATATTTCTACACTCTGAGACTCGCAGTGCTAGAACTTCCCACCAGAGGGCCTCGAGCTGGAAAACTCTTCTAAAAATGCACGATTATTGTATGGCATTTTCTGTTTGACCTGCTATTGTTTTATGGCTTACATTTATCAGATGTTTGGGACCTTACTTTTTTCAGACTGTACATTTTTTGTCTTTTTTCATCTTTTACATAAAGTAAATCTGTTTTGCATTTTAAACATAATTTTCAGAATTCTGTGTCAATTATGTATTTTGCATCCTTTACACAGCTTTTATTTTTTGTATTTTTTGTGTTATGTCTGCCTTGATTATCTTCAGTGATTTCTTCAGCTTTCACTCAGGACCAAAACACAGCTTTTAATATTAATAAAATAATCTTGTGACATTTATAATGATAATTATTGTGATGGGCTGAACAGTTTCTGGCTGTCTGACCCAGCTCTTATTTGTATGCTGTTAGAACAATCTGTATTCTAAAATGTTTCAACATAAATGCTGTAGGCCTGTTTCACATCGATGAACAGAAACATTTCCATTTTAACTATACATGTATTATACACCCTTACTTTTAAACAGTAGATAGTTTTATTTAAGTTGGACTCAACCTGACAGCATTTATACACTACTTCTCAAAGAACTGAGGATAAAAGCTTCAAGAAAATTAATACAATAATAATTACCTGAGGCAGGTTGGAGTGACAGTTCATCCTGCTTTGCTGTCTTTCCAGGAAATACTTTTGCGCTCGTTTCCTGTCTCTCTCTGCCTTTCGTTCCAGTGCATTCTGGGAAGTGTGAAGGCCATCGATCAGCTGCATCATGAGGTCAGAGATCCTGGAGCTGACGGCCACAATGTCTGGTCGTTGTTCTGCATCAGGATTTAAACACCTGATGAAGATATATATTACAGACAGCTTAGTCTGTAATCCACACAAAGTAGTTTCCCTCAGTTGCATATTATTGTGAGTGGTGCACATGCTTAAAAAACATCAAATTGTGTATACTTAAAATCATTTTGTAGCATATAGGTCAATAAAAATATTTCACCATCTGATCATGTCTGTGACTCTCTCTGAGTAACATCCTTCAATCGGTTCATAGACAGCCTCCACGATCTGCCACGATCACACAACGAGGACAAAGAACAACAATAGATGCAAACTGAATCATTTGAAGCACCACAATCTGGGGAAAAATGGCATGTGTTTCTCCAACCTTGCTGGCCAGCGACAGCATGTTGGTGCTGTAGAACGGAGGCTGTAAAGTGGCCATCTGATAGAGGATGCAGCCTAAAGCCCAGATGTCAGCCTTCTCTCCGTATGGCTCATTTTTCACTACCTCTGGACTACACAAACACACACATATTTAAACCCAATTTCAAAACCAGATCTATTGAGTGGCTATGTGCTGATCTGTCCCTTCAGGGTTGTAAAATCTAACTTCAGGAAAAAAAATGCATGAATACCTTCTGCACAAAGGGATGAATCATATATTGATTCTGTTTAAATTATGCATCAGCTACACATACGATGTGTTTGTATTTAAAATATCACAAATCATTTTATGAGCCAGGAAATTCACAGTAAAATTATAGTTGATTTTGTATGAAACAGCCCAGTGGACTGAAGTTCAGGTCAGACACACCTAATCACATGTGAAATGGCCATTACCTCAGCCAATTTTACCTTGTTCTTTGAAAATAAAGTTGTAAAAGAGGTGAAAATCATTACACATCTGCTTACATTGAGCAGCAGTTACATCTTCAGTGTCTCTGAATGGATTCTGAGAAAATATATACAATATTAGGAGTGTTATCGTTATAGTTATGTATTTTACAGTGTTGCACTTCCAACAGTTTTGGAACAAATTGTGACTTGTGAAATACTCTTTTAAATTCATGAAGAAAGTATATGTAAGTCATGGCATAATTCAAACACATTTTTAAAAATGAGCGTACATCATTAAATCATCATTTTGGACTAATTCACCACAGCATGCAGCCATATTTCCACTTTTTTAATTAAGTTTTTATGTTTAGTAACATATCTGCATTGTACATATTTATATCACTAATATGCATCATTTATCCTGACAGACCTCGAGCACATTGTTTGGTTTCTTTGGTGGTGTTTTTCTGACATAATGCCTCCCACACTTGCAGCTTCTGTCACAGGCATAAACACTCTTCAGAGCTACAGGTTCTACTTAATCACTACATTCCTTGCTGGGTGTAATAACGTAAAAATAGTTGTGTCATACTGTCTTAATTTTAACGCAGCAGGAAACTCAGGATTCATTTCCTTACCAGGAGTACAGGATGGTGCCGACCACTGATGTTAACTTGCTGTTCTCCTGTTTCTGCTTGGCCAGGCCAAAGTCAGCTTTCAGCAAAGGAAAAGCATGGGTTATATTTGGAGTATAAGACAAATTATGTGGAAACAACAGTAATGACACACTCACTGATGGTCACTTTATCCTTCTTTCCCAACATAATATTATTTGGAGTGAGGTCACGGTGGACTATTCGCTTGTCTTTGTGCAGATATCTCAACGCCAAACACATCTGCAGGTGTGAGGAATATTCATATCACTGGAGCGGCAGTGAAAATATCTCAACTTTAGTGAAAGAAAAGCAAATGTATGGAGCAAAATTTCTACCAAAACCATCCAAATATGCAATGAATCATATCTAAAAACACAGTGTGGTGTGAATTTAAGTAAGTAAAGTAAGTAATAGTTTATTAATAAAGTGCTTTTAACAGATAAAAATCACAAAGGTCTGTACATAATAGAGAATAAGATCATGAAACAAATACTGTAACAACTGGGAAAAATGCATCAACCAAAAGCTTTTCTAAACAACAAAGTAACTTCTTTTTGAAAGAGTCCACGGAGTTGACCACACAGAGGGATAGGTGCAGAAAATTCAGAGTCTAGGGCTACAACCTGAAAAGCCAGGTCTTTGGGGCCTTCAGGAGACTCTGGCCCCAAATTGTGGGAATTGCATCCAACCCATTCCAAAATGATTGCAAATTTTCTTATTTTCCTTTTTCTTAACCTCT
>JAQQAE010020781.1:0-10608 GCA_029823295.1 Pseudamia nigra | reverse complement strand
AGGGGCTCAGAGCTGATCCTTGATGCATCCCACCTCCACCTTGAACTCTTCTGTCACACCGACAGCACACCTCACCAGTGTAAAGTAAGAAATAAAGTATATACAGTTCTGTGCAAACATTATAGGCTGCCTGAGGTTTGTTGTTTTAGCAGACAATGATGACCATACAAACATGCAACAGAACCAGAATAGAGGAAATATAGCACCAAACATTTCAACTTCTCCACAATCAAGTGTCAAGTGTCACCTCCCTCCCTTTTAAACCAACTTTCATTCAGCTGCGCATGTCAAATGGTTCTTAGTGTTTGTTCTATTTTTTGCCACAGGAATCGACATCAAACTAAATATGGACTTTTGCTTTTTGAAGACATCTAGTTCAGATTTTTATGTGCTTATACACTGCACATTTCCTGTATTTTTTATTTACAATCCTACAGAAACAAAGTAAAGATGGATACTTGCTAGTAGTATTGCTCCCACAACAATTTTAGCATTATGCACATTTATGCATGTGTATGGTCATTATAAATGAAGACAACGTAACAAACTCAAGGTGGTCAAGGTTCTCCACACTTGTTTTTCAAATATTTCAAAACGTCCTCACAGCTTTCTATGAACTGATATTATTTCATTGACAACCCTAAAGAAAAACAAAAGTGGATATAGTTACTGTCAGAAAAGTAAATAACCCTCTCTTATTATCAGTTATTTCACATTAACTTTGAATACGCTGAAATAGTAACAAACTGGTAAATTACTGCCCTTTACCTGCATTGTAGTAACATTAATTCAAAATTATGCAAAATCACAGGGTTTCTACTCAAATACTAACAGCAGAGACAACCTCAGTCTCCACAAACTTAAGAAAAATCCCGGGGGACAGAACTTTTCTCTTCAGTGTTTACATTTGGAGAGCATTTTCAAGAAAATTCAAGGCTAGAAAATTAAGATGAGAAATGGCCGATAAATGTGGTAGTCCTTTAGGAGTCAACAAATACGGTTCCCTGTAAAGATTTGCTTTTTGCAAATTCAGCTTTAAGTTGGAGAGATTTTATTCTTTTTTTTTTGCACACTGGGAGAAACACCCCCTAGAACCAATGAATCTCAGTCTTCCACAAGTAAACGAATGTCATTCATTGCACAAAACTGTTTGACTTTGGATGCTAGCTTCATGAATGTATTAAGTATCTCACATATTATTAAAGACACTGCGTGGTCTAAAGGTGAGTTTGCATTTCTAAAATTTCAATTGCACGACATTTCCAAAAATGTGGTGACTTTACTTGACTTTGAACCTTGTAGGCTTCTGATAAGGAGACGGACCAGTAGGAGACAGTAGATAACATGGTTTAGAAAAGGTGAGCATTTTTAAATGAATATGTGCCCATTAATTCAGTGTCTAACTGTTCCTCACAAAGAATATTTGAACCCCTGCAGATAGCTGTGATAAATCTGCAGAGGGCATATCTGAACATGATCAGAGCATTATTAGCATTATATCATGAACTCTTCATTTTGAAACGTTGCCTGGGTACAGATCAATTAGATCAACAGGTTGCACATAATAAAGTCTTGTTTTGTGGTCTGCACCTCATCTGCGTGACCTTTGACATCAAAGTAAATGGTGAGCTGAAGTCTGATGCACTCCTCCACAGCTTCCTCCAACGTTGGGATCTTCTCCCCAGAAAACTTGCCCCTGGAAAGACAGATATTTATTATGCTCATTTTCCATTAATCTGTGGCGGCTGTATTTTATTTGATGGTAAAAATCCATCCAAAATTATACAACAATGAAGAAGTAAAACAATAAAGGGGGAGAAAACTGATGGATGATAATCTATTCTGTGTGAACCTGTACTATTGCAAAATCCTAACAGCCTGGAAGACAAAACAGGGATCTGATGTGGTTCTACAACTCTAACATGTTAATCTTAGTGATTAGTAATGTTATGTAGCAACAGGCCAAACCTTGTGACATTGCCTGCAGTGTTAAACATATAATACACCCAGTGAACTCAGACAACATGAATGACTTGAATTACCTGCTGTTACTCCTCCAGGGCTTTAATATATCCAACTGTTACTTTTAAACTTGGTAACTACCTCCACATAAAGGTTACTTAAAAAAAACTTGGATCCTTCATAATCCAACTATTTTTTTCTCTATCACCTTAAAACATGTTGTACGAAGACAGTTTTACACTTTGACTTCCATCCAGGACAAATACCACAAAATCAACCTTGATAAATGCAAAAAAAAAAAAAAAAAAAAAAAAGATGTTTGCTCACTGTCTGCCTGTGTGACAGTGTGTGAAACAGTCACACGTCCAAATACTTTTTGTCTATAAAGTAAACCTGAGTCGATGTTTTGCAGCTGCATCCAGTTTATTCAAGTCTGAGAAGCTGATCTGATTGAGTGGTCCTGATCCGTTGGTGGTGCGGTCCACAGTGTCATCATGCATCAGTATTGGCACACCGTCTGCTGAAAACTCCAGGTCTAGTTCAACACCTGTCGCCCCATTTTTACTGGCCTAGAACAAGACAGAGACAGTTTATCTTTTTATAAAATTATACAATAAAGGACACTGGATTTAGTGTTACACAAAAAACGTCTGATGAAATGTTGCTGGACTTTGCTGATTGTACACTTTTTCTGTTCAGTCACATTATCACCCCTGCTGGCCAAGAGGAAACACCACACCTGTATTACTACCAGCATGGTTAATGTGTGGAGTTGCAGTACAGAGGGCATGCTGACTACAGCGGTTTTTAAATGATTAACAATGCATTAAACGGCACATTGTCCTGCACTGAAAGAGTAAATCCAGACACTGTGACATTCTCTTTGGTTACATGAAGAAATATTCAGAGGTTTACTTTATTAATTAAAGTATCAATAAAACATTATAGTATAAAAACACTGTTACATGTAGAAGTCCTGCATTCAAAACCTTACTATTCTTAGTTAATATATAATATTTCTATTTACATAAAAGGTGCGGTGTGTAAGATTTAGATAAGGTGTATGAAATCACTATAGATACACTCTGTGTTTGTCTTACCTTAATAACCCACTTATACAGTATTTACAGAGAACACCATGTTTCTATTGTAGCTTAGAGCAAACAATCCAAAGACTGACTTTGGCAAGGACATTCACACATTTGCAGTTACTGACAGCTCTTCTACACCCAATGTGGAGTTTTTTCCAATCTGCAACTTCACTGTTACATGCACTAATCCCTATGCACTGAATATTCAAGTAAGGTTCTCACTAGTGCAGTAGTTTTCATTTTTCATGTTTCACACAGTAGACCTGAAAATTGACTATAACAACATGAGAGAAAAAAAAATCTATCCTGCAGCATAATCCATGTTTCTGCTGCTTCTCTTTATGTAATTCTGTTCAACATATACCCCTGACTGGGGCAAATTCAGTTCAGATTCAACACAGGCTGCAGGATGCGGTGAAAAAAAGTCATATGACTGTCAGCAATATTCCTATTGCCATTTGTGGTTGTGATTTAAATCTTTTTACTTAGTTCTCAACAAAAATACACAGATTTCTGATCTCAAAATGTCAAGTTAAACACACAGACCATCATAAAAATGGGGAAAAAAATGCAAAGAAATATAATAATTTAAAAAATACAAAGGCCAGTTAAGACTCTCTTATTGCATGTTTTTTATTTTATTGTTTTTCTGTTTTTCAATAAAATAAAAGTTGCATTGTGCACTAACATTTTGCTACACCCTTATCAGGATACAGAACCTGGTGTGTAGCTGAATTTATGACTGAATGCATCACAATTGATCAGGGGCTGGTAATAATATGAATGTAGACAGTCATCATTAACTGGTGGAGTATGAGATGCACTATGTAATAAAGTACCTCAAATCTGTAAAGTATAGGACGAGAGTGAATGTAGACCTATCCTGTAACTTTTCATGATTGTTTCTGTCACATAGTTCAGTCAGTCTTGGGTGGCCTTTCTATTTGTTGTTTACTGTGGTCAGATCCAGGAAACGAGAGGCAATAAGCCCGGCAGTCACCTCCGCTCCCCGGCTTCTTGGTCCCCTTACCTCCCGTATAGCAGCTATGGTGTTCTCCGGAGCGTCATGCGCACCGCCCCGGTGTGCGATCACTGACACCTTGCCTATGGCCTTGTCGGGATGCAGCACCTGCCGGACTCGGCCGGTCGGTACCTGAGGGAACCGGAACAGGGCAACACAGAGGTAGAGGCAGGCGGTAAGGACGGTGGTCCATAAGACGCTGCGGGTCGCCAGCAACACCAACACGAACACCAGGGAGTACAGAGTAACGCCATCACCCGGCTGCTGCATTATGCTCCTGTTTTCTGTTTAAAAACACCCTGAAGGCAAATTTAGTTAATTACTTTCCCGATCGTCTCACATTGGCTACAGTTAGTTGCCCCTTTGTCCGCTTATACTCTTCAAAAGTCCTCCTACCTGAGATACGCCCTGCTTACACACAACTACCATACAGACATAATAAAGAAGTGTATCATTCCAAAGTTTAAAATGACAAACAGAAGTAAAACTGCAGCTGCTGCGTTTTGTTTCTGGGGCTCGTGCCGCGGATGTGACTATAGACTGGATGTCACAGATCTGCCGCAAACGCTGTTTCCGCAAAATCAGCAATGTCAAAACCGAACAGAACTAACATTAAATGCAAATAGCGTAGAGCAGAGATTTAGTTTTACATTGAAAAAGCCTGATATAGAATGATATCATGAACACTATTAATATAATTCGAATGACATTTCAAACACATCCGGGTCACAGTATGCTTTAACATATTGTGGAGCGACCATAGACTGTATATATTACTGGACAGTGACTGTGACGTCACCCATTAGTTTCTGAAGGGTCGTTTTTTTTTTTTTTTTTTATTGACAAACTGTTTAACAGGACATTGGGAAAAACAATGGCATTTTGTCATGAACCAATTTGGTCGTTTTGAGGCCAATCGGGTTGTCACTTCCTGGACGGCATGTTGGACCCAGTCGGTCGCTCCAATGTGAAGCTGAATCTCCCAGTGGTCATTCACCGGTACTACACTCCGGCCCACACAGCATTCTCCCCATAGACTACATCGATAAAAGAGACGTGTGTAACATTGCTGACAGGATACCTAAAGCTGCAAAAAGGTAGGAAATAATTCTTCATATAATCGTTTTTTATAACATGAAGGTCTGAAATATTTTTAACCATCGAAACGCTTATGAAATACGTTCTAAAATCTGTTACGTCAACCCCAGTGCAGAGTTTGAAGGTAGCCTTGGAGAAGCACTAGTACGCATGCGCAGTAACCGCAGTACGCTTGCGCAGCTGGCATAAGGCGGAAGTAGAATTTTTTACTTTGGCTTCACCGCCAGTGAACAGTTTTCCATATAGAAGTCATTTTTCCACTTCGACTCCTGGTTCTGAAACGATCCACATCCATGCCTGTCATCTGCTCGTCTCCTCATCATCCTCATATGTGTCTGTATTCGGTTTTAACTTTTCAGCGACTATGGTAAGCTCTGCGCCGTTTACTGAACAATAATGTCCTTACGTCGGTTCTAAAGTGGTTTCTAAATCACGTGACAGGTTTATTAGCATTATAAGCTAACTGCTGTGGTGGTGTGAGAGGTCAGTGAAAAGTGGATTTTAAGCTGTTTACTATTGATACCAGCTTTTATTGACAGCATATTATTTTAGTACCATTGTTATTGGTGGGCTGTGAAGATTTTTAGAGCCCTGAAACAGTTCAATATCTTTGGTTCAATACTTCAATATGATAAAATAGGTTTGATTTCCATTACAGTCAATAATTAATCTCCAGACAACAGCTAAACCTTTGTTTATTCAATTAAGCGGTTGTAAAGTTTGAAAAATGCCATATTGTCACACTTCAATGTGAATGTGAACTGCTTATATGGATATTAAATATATCTTTCAGGGTGTTGGGAAATTATAGACAGTTGATTTGATTTTTGTGACTCAGCCACACAGTACACTCAGAACTCAGTGTAACGTGTTGTATCTTCCCGCTTTTTTTTTTTAACCAGAAAACACTCAAGTCAAGTATGTTGACCCATGGCTACTGTAAAAACAAAATAAGGCACATTTTTGGTTAGTTTTTAGGGAAAAATGTCAGGAATATTGTCAGTTTCTTATGGTACAGAGCTAATTTGATTGGTTTTAATGAAATATATATTAATTCAACAGGCTCACGGGGTGATACCATGCACTTTAGCTTGACTGTATTTGGGTATGACTTGTGTCTAAATCACAATACTGTATTTCAAAACGCCATGTCTTTCCTGTTCACCTTGTGTGGATTTCTCAGGGTTGGCACACTGAAGAACTTCATATTTTTACAGTATTTATTTTTACACCACAGACTTTATATAAACCCCCACACCTCAAAAGGATGGATTTCACAGTTTGGGACCTTTAAATACTAACTGTGGAGATGGAATATTGAAATACTGTTAAATGCTTACATTTGTGCCTTTGCAAAGGGCATCTATGGAAATACAATTCAAAAGCAAAACCATATTTTTTAGTAAAGGAGGATAATTACCTCTGCCACGGAGGTTATGTTTTTGTCAATGTTAGTTTATGTATCTGTTTGTTTACAACATAACTCAAAAACTTATGAATGGACTTGGATTAAATTTTCTGAATAGTTCAGAAATGGCACATGGACCAATCAGTTAGATTTCTGAGAGTGATATGGATCATCGTGTGGATCCAGAAGATTCAATCAATCAACTTTATTTATAAAGCACTTTAAAACAACCATAACTGAAACAAAGATTTTTAAAGGATTCTTCACCATTGTGAGATAGGACCGAATTCAACATTTATCTTTGTAACGCCACAAATAACACCCAGAAAATTTAGCCAAAAAACACAGGAAAACACCATAATAGATTCTATCAAACCACAAGGTTTAATCCAGATATGGGCAATATTCCACATGTAGTGATCCAGAATGCTGATACTTACAGGGGTTGAGGGAAAATAGCTGCTGTAAGGGAGCAAATTAAGCTATAGACATGAAACTGACACCAAATTGTAGTGGAAAGTCTGCTGATTCAGTAAAATGCCCATGGATTTGATGTATCTTCAACATTTATGAAGCTGGATCCAGAAGAAATGCCATTTTGAAAATATTATTTGTTGCGAATAACTATTGAACTAATAATAAAATATTAAAAATGATCGTTTATATTCATTGTTGTATCCCTTTATGAAAAGACATTGAGCTGCCTTGGTGGAGGTCTGCACTCTGAGTGCTTTCTAGTTTGTCATTGTTATAGTCTTTTATAAATGGAGACTGTTTTTACTATTTTTTGTCATTTTATAGACTAACAATTAACAATAGATTGACGATTAACAACCAAACAAATTGAACAAAAATATAATATTCATCAGCACTGTTGGGTTAATATTGGTTGGTTACCTTTATGAGTTTTAAGTTAAATGTTTATTTTTTTCTTTTCAGATCAGGCCAGTGATGTTCAAAAAATTAATGCCCCATGCACTGTCATACAGCAGAGCATCATATATCCTCACATGTTGGATATCATCTGGCATGCGTCCTTGTTCACCTGATCATATCCGGCAAAGATTCCACGGATCCCAGACACCCAATGTTACACCTGTGGTGAGGTACACAGACTCACCCACAGAGAAGTACACCATGATTTACAGGCTGCCACACATTAGGCTCCTCAGAGCCGTGTCTAGGCTCAAATTGCTCCAGACTGCCATGACTGTGGTCATTTTGCCACCGGTGTACATCCTTTACCTTCAGGGAGATGTCCCTCTCTTCCTTCTCAGCTACTCAACAGGAATTGCGCTGTTCGCTGGCGTCATGCTGTACACTGCCAGTCACTTCTTCAGGAGAGTGGTGGGCATGATGTACCTGGACCCAATGCGTACCACACTCAAAGTGTCTCACCTCACTTTCTGGGGGAAGCGTAGTGACATTTTCTTACCGGTGTCAGATGTTATGACCATAAGCGACTCAGGAGACTCAGAGGGCGAGACGATACTGAAACTGAAGAGATACAGCAGCCCACAGACATTTTATTTCTCCACTCATTTTGGACGTGTGGTGGATAAAGAAGGTTTTGAGAAGGTGTTTGGAAGATTAAAATGATGAGTAGTTTGTTTTCTGTAATTATGATGTGAAAACAATTGTTAATTATACAGATACTGGTATACTACTGTGGTTATCAGACAGTTCTGTGCATGATTCAGTGTTTGTGAATAAACTTTGTAACTTTATTCCTTCTGCAGCTGGACTGTGGTCTTTGCAGTCATCAAACAACATGACAAATGATCAATACAGACAGTTTTCAGAGCAGATTTGTCTAGTTATTAATGTCTGACACTGTAAATGAGAAAACACTGAAATAAAATCTTAAATTAGACGTGCCTTGGGTTTCTGGTCTGTTATTTGAAAGTGAAAATAACTTATTTCAAGTGCCTGTAGCTTATTAAAACCATTTAAGTATGGAATGATCAGCTCTGAGGACATTGAGGCTTTTACTTTTCTTACTTACAGCCTTTGAATGTTTACAAAGTAGGTTTATCTCCCTGAAACATTCTAACACGGTAACCAGAACTTTAAATAATATTTGGTGTGTATGGTTTAGTTTATGCACATTTTGTTACGTTAATATCAGCTGTCTTCTGTTCGATTCTTGATTTTTGTATATTATTTTGGTCACTTTTGTTTATTTTCCTGATTAGCTTCTTCATGCTTTATTAGTTTTTGTATATTTTCTTTGTTTTTTTATTGCTTATTTTGCCCTTTTTGACTGAATGTGGTGTAGGCTGACATAGACAATCTTTACAATAATTCAGAAGGTACCAATTAATTTTGGTTGTTATTTTTACACATCTTATCTTTCACACTTAAAAAGTAAAATCTATAAAAAATTGTATGTGGATTAATTTACAATTAAAATGTAGATATAGATTCACTGTCACACTTCAGTCTTAAATTAGGCTAAAATGATCTCAAAAAGTTTTAAAGAATCTGTTATGTTTAGATAGCCTGGTTTATTGTGCTCTTTATTTAAATTTTCATTTTATTTCAATTAACTTTATTTTTTTATTGGCGATTAGCTCAATTTCTCTAATTTTGAGCTAACTTGTAGGTGTAATGAGCCTGTTAGGCCACTAGGTGTCACTAGACTCCATGACATGTACCTCAAACATGCATCACATGGATTCACAGTCGAGCTCACCGAAGCAGAAGACTTTCAGTTGCTTTAGTTAGAAATACAGTACTAGGTCTTACACAATATTTGTTTATTTAAAAGGGACCATTGACCTTCATGCATGTTTGGTACTTTGTGTTACATCACAACATTGTTTTCAGTTTCATGTTGTTTTCTGTTTCATTTCATGGGTCTAAAGTTGTAAACATGTGTCCCGCTTTGGCACTATCTGACAATACACGGGGACTCTGAGGTTTACATGCCACTGTCCTGTTTTGTGGTATGTTATCCTATGCTATCCCCTGTTTACATTGCCGTCTTCTGCTATTCTTTACATTTTATTTAACCTGAAACATCCAGCAGAAAGAGGTTGATCTGGCTGTTACTCTGCTTGTAGTCACACCCTCCATAAAGAACATCCTCTGTTCACCTATGGGCTTGCAGAAGAACACTTGAGATTACAAACAAAGGAACAAAGGTCCTGGATCTCAGTTTTTTCCTCTACAAAACCTCAGAGTATTGAAAGGGATTCTGGCAGCTCTGAGGGCTTCTTTCAAGTCTTAGCGGGCCCTGGAGAGTTCTGCTCCACTTTAGGAAAGCCCCACTTCTACTTGTTGCTGTCCAAGCACAGACCCACCTCTGTTTGTTTTTAGTCATTGTTAATAACTGAGACGAGCTTCCTATGATCAACAATATTGCATTGACCTCGACTCCATCGCTCCCCAAGTGATTCTGCTTTTATATTGAATACAATTTCCTGTGTTTATGAACATTTTGGCTGCTTTTCTCTGACTCATTAGCTCTTAACAATATATAGGAAAGAGTATGCAGCTTTTTTAAACTGGTGTCTAATACTCTTAAGTATGCCTGAGCGCTTGTGTTTTCCTCAGGGGGCATTTATTACAGGGTGACCTGGATAACGTCATGTTTGTCTGACTCCCCTTTTAGTGCTCAACGAAGGCCATCACTCCCTTGAGTTTACATGACGCTGCGATGATCAAGTGTCCAGTAATGTCAGATACTGCTGATCACACATGAATCATGCGGGTATTTTGTTCCCTTGTTGTTGATCACATTCCAGGCTTGTTTTTGGCAAAACATTTTGAATTTTTATTACACAAAAGGGAAACCTTCCTGTCTACAAGGATTTCCTCTTGTTTTTAATAATCAAAAGGCTCAAGCCAAAATAATCCCGAGTGGGATTCATTTAGATGAGTTATTTGCAGGTTACAGTAACAGTGTGGCCCTTAATACATTGTGATTCTTTTTTTTTTTGTCACATTTTTCTGGAGTTTGACCCTGAACATTTGCATAAAACTGTACTTTATTACAATTTTTCTGTACTGGTCACCCCTTGAGA
>JAQQAE010020780.1:0-10608 GCA_029823295.1 Pseudamia nigra | reverse complement strand
TATGCGTGTAAAGCACCTTGTGACTTCTTGCTCTTGAAAGGTGCTATATAAATAAAGTTTATTATTATTATTATTATAAGCGGGTAGCCAATGAAAGGAGGCTAAAACCGGGGTGTTGTGCTCCTGCTGCTATTTTCTGAAATAACCATATGTACATAATATTAATCCTTCTCTCCTGTCAGTTCTCACTCTTTGTCAGTATTAAATTCAATTTTATTTGTATAGCGGCAATCATAATCAATGATTATCTCTATGCGCTTCAGAATTCGAGGCTTCAACCAGTGTGAGGTGTGTTTCCCAGCAGAGACCTTGCCCTCTGCCTGTATCTTTCATTTTGCTTAACTGTTGGTGGGTGAGAGCACCGTGCAGCATGTGTGAAGAAAGCAGAGTAAAAACATAGCAGCTCTGATTCATTCTGCTTGTCTCACATACTGCACTACTGTTAGTGAAGTGCAGTTCTGTCTGAGAGGCCAAACTCTAGGCACACACCTTGCACTCTGTTGACAAGAGTGAGAAATGTGCACTTAGTTTGTTTTCCCTCTAGAACATTCCCAACAGTGGTTATGTATGCTTTAGAGAATAATTTCTTTGAACTGAAAGAAAACTATTATTTTTCTCTTTTTCATGTTCGTTCACTCTGTTGCTTACTTGACCACAAATACTCTCTCATTTGCTGAGCAGAGAGTAGGGTTCAAGTTTAAACATTGCCATATGAAGACAAGTGTGAAATGTTCATGAAACTTCATTTGTCTCTAAATAGAGCTGCAACGTAAGCCTGTGCAATTATATACAGTATTATCACAAAAGGCTTGATGTTAAAGGTCCTTATTTTGGAGGTTGCAGGGTGATCTGAGTTGCAGAAATGAAACACATTTCTGCAACTGGTGATCACTCCTGTATAAAACATGCAAGAAAAAAGTCACAGCGGGCATATGAGTTTTTATACCACTTTACAGATTTGAATTAACCTTTCCAAATGAGTAATACAGTATGTGTATCGACTCAAAATGCAATCACAGTCTTATGACTTATGACTTTCACCAAATCATGCAGCACTACCTTTAAGCTCTAAGCTCTGTGAATATGAAAGAATAAGCTTCTTTTCATTTCACCTCAGCTCAAAACAGAGGTGCATTCATCTCAGTAACCATCCCAACCTCGAGAATATTCATGTCAGGATATGTAAAAGTGCAGTAATTAGGATGGCAAACAGGGGTGTGGTCATGGGGTTGAGGGACAAACGAAGAACGGGGGGGTGAAGATGCAGTTTGCCACCAGTTCATCCCCTGTAGAGGAGGACATCTGCCACTCGTTTTATTAGTCTCCGCCAAGGTCGGGTTGTGACAGGAAATTCAGACGGTGGCAGTGCCGGCGGTGTAATTCTGACACGGATGTAAACAGAAATAGAGGCCGAAAGGAGGAGAGGGTCAATGCCTCGGTAATGATCAGTTAAAGGATCTTAATGTGATAGGCATGAAGCAGCCCATTAGTCTTCAGTTTCCGTCTTTGCAGCTAAGTGAGAAATATGGATCGATGAGGGGCGAGATTGAGTTAGTGTTTGTAATTGAGATGTTTGCCGGTTTAAATCTCAGAGCAGCTTGGACCGTATCTGAAAAGAATAGGGAACTAATGGAGGGCAAAATAAAAATTGACACAATAATTATCCCATCTAATTAATATGTAACATCTGTACATAACAAATATCTATTATCAGTTTAGATACTCTCCATCATCTTGTATACAAATAGTTTTTCTATGGAATGAGAAATTCTAAGTAAGTTTGGAATTCTCAGATAATGTAATTGCAAAAAGGAATTTTAAAAGCGTGCCACAATTTCCAGTTATTATAGCCTAAATTGAAGTTACATCTTATTAAATTTATTGGAAATTAGTATTGTTGCTGCTCTCATGTTGGAGATGCAGTTATAGGGTGCAAATGAAGGAACACCATGCAAAATAACTGGTGATATGAAATTAATTTCCTTCCCCATGAAATATATGCTGACCTGTGGATTTAGCTTCTGCTGCTTTGTTTTGTATAGGTGAAGTAGGTTTATGAAGCAGTAGTTTAACCTGGTGGAAGTTTCACTGCACTTCATTTCTTATTCATTTTTGAAGATGCTCCACACACTACATTTGGATGTCACCTTCAGCACTTTGTTGGTTTCAATAGTGGCCTCCTATTTCACTGCAAGTCCCACACATTTACCTGGTGAAACGGTGCGTTTTCGATGGCGATCACCCCCTACCGCGTTTCTACCAGATGCCAGTAAAAACAACAGTGCACATTTAGTTTAGTTTAGTTGTATGAAATAATCAATTTTTAATAATTTCTTGACTATTTGAATATTTGAAAGCCTGACCCATCCCTTCTTAGGGTATTTTATTTCCAAGCTAAGAGCGGTGAGTGTTGCAGTAGAAGATCAGATGAAAGGAAATAAACATCTTGGAGAGTGTGTAAATGTCCCTTTGGATTTTTTCTATTTTATATGCTTTTAATTTCTTTTCACCTGCCAACTTCAAAACTTCAGCTACAAATAAGTTATCATCAGTCTTTGTAGTTCCGATGGTATATTACCCTCTCTGTTCAAAAAAAGTAATATTTCATTGGATGCCAGTGGCTTTATTTACAGCATGCATTCACAGTGGCTTTGTCTCTAGGAGCTAACACAATGTCACAACATTTATTTTTAAGATCATGTTAATAGAGAGCTGGAGATTATTTAAAGTCTTCTCCAGTGCTTCAAGATTCTCAGTGGGGTTGTGGTCTGGCCTTTGTGGAGGCCAATCCACATGTTAAAATTATTTCTTATGCTACTTGAACCACTCTGTCACTGTTTGAACTCCACGAATCCTGGCATTGTCATGTTAGAATATGTCTCCTTGTTTCATCACGTAGAGATATATAACTTGTTTCAGCTCAAACATATATAATCACCACAGTAAATATTAAATGGAGACACTTTACTATTTCAGTTTGAATATATTATATGTTATTGTAATCTTCAGACACAAAATTTATGTTGTTCTTTATTTATAGGTAAGTGCCACTGTCTTGTGTGGTCATGTCTTTGTCATACATGCTAGTGCTATGCCCTTTGCAAGTCCAGTCAGTCTGTTTTGCGGTCAGCTATTTGTAATTGTTTGACCACTGCGTAACACCAAAATAAGTACATGATTAAAATGCATACAAATTATAATATATGATGACCCAGTAGCTGTGTGGTCCAGACGTGCAGTACCTGGGTGCGAATGTCCCAGTTTGATTCCCATCTCTGTTTGTCACTGACCAATAAAGTCATAATCAGCGGCTCCCAAAATTTTAATAGTTCAAGTGATGTGTCACATTTGAAATTTCGCAGTATCCTGGTGAAACAGGGAGCAGCGTCTCTCTAGTGTTCAGTGAAACGAGGGATAAGGTCATGACCATCTGTTTCCTAAAAAGCAACGATGGTTTCAGTTGCATTGTTGCGTTCATGAGCTGTAATCCTTGAGAACCGCGTTAAAGAGCTTGTGGTACGTTTGCTCCTCTGCAGTGAAGTCCCAGCACCCAGCATCAGTTTGTGTTTCTGCCTCCACTTCACAGGACATGACTAAGCATTTTCCCAGCAGAGCAGCTAACCTAAGAAAATATGCAACACTTTGAGTAATGTGCACACACCTTTTATTCATCTCATTACACCCTGTCACACTGGTAATATATTTTTGACAGTAAGTTTTTAAAACCTGACCTACATGCAATGAAATTTATTTGCTGTTTCCTGCATCTAGAAATGTTAGTAATTATTTTTGGTTTTACACTTTATTTATGGTAAGAATATTTTAGAAATTCAGAGAGAATTCAAACCATGCATGTACTGTATCATAACTGCGGATCTGCAAGGAACTGTCACAATGTCATATAAAAATAATACATTGAAACAGTTACCAGTATTGTTTTATTATCTGGTCCGATAGCGTATCATTCTTTCCGAAATACCTCAGTTTAAATGTCATATTATTTCACACGCTAATCTTGGCTGCATAAAAAAATTGCCTGTTTATAGATGAAATGTTCTATTTTATGTGTAAACTACTCACAATTTATATCGTCCTTGTTCCAATCTCAATTTAATTGGTAAACGTTGTACTGACTGTAATGTTGGACCGAGGAAAGGGATTTAATCCTTTGCATTCAGAGCTGCACAACTAACTTGAATCACAGTTGAATTTGCAACACCAGACCGGCTGCAGTTTGAAGTTCCAGAAAAATCCACCTTAAGATGATTTATGGTCATATCATTTGCCAATTATTGTGCAAATTCCACCAATTTTGTTCATTATTTTCTTTATTTTATTCATTTTGTTGATATTTTGTTGATTATTCTGCCAATTTTTGTAAAAAAAAATTTCACCTTTGTTGTGCAGCTACATTGTAGTTTTTTGTGTGCTTTTCCTTAACCCCTTCCTCATGGTTGCCCCCTGTATCCGGGGCAAAGGTCTAATTTTACCAATAATTACGGCCCCTGCCTTCTAATCAATGAATAAAACCACACATCCTACACATCTCTGTAATCGTCAGAATCTCAGCTAAAAATGTGTCTAAACCAATTTTAGATCAACAAACCACAGCCCACACAACAACAGTCAAAAGATAACAACTCTGGCGAATCTTTGCTTTTTCTTTTACAGTACTGTGCTTCATAAACCAAACACAAGTCGATAAAACCGCCAGCTGCCTTACCTGTAGTAATAATGGATATTTTAGCCTTTTATCTTATGCAAATATTAGTGTACATTTTATATATAATAGTTTTTATATCAAACACTGATTCAATTTTTTTTTCATACTTTTTATACTTTCTACTTTTGCACCTGTAACCCATTTCTGCTGCTGCTTTGACAACTCAATTTTTCTTCGGGGATTAATGAAGTCTTCTGAGTCTGATGATAGTGTTTTGGACTAATGTGCTGCCTTTTGGTTTGGTGGGTGCTCTTATCTATTATTCAGCGTCAGAGAACAGTTCATCCCCCTACTGTGTGCAATACGTATAATGCCGTGCAATACGTGTCATGTCACCCAGATGTTCTGCACATCTGCCAGGAGACACATGCGCCAGCACAGTTTGCCAAGTCATGATAATGCTGAATAAATCTTGCACTGCCAATTTGATGGTGCAACACTTTTCTCTTAAATGTCTCACTCCTCTCTGGATGATCTCGTTACATTTTTGATTTGCGCCCATACATATTCCCTTTGTGGTTCTTCAATCCCACTCCGTTTGATTCCTCACATTAGCCAAGCCTTACGCCTCTATTTCTCTTTTGCCACTTATTTATCTTGACAAATCCTATTACATGCATGTTCTGCAGCCACAGTAAATGACAGCCCTGCACTGAGTCATGACGGAGGCTGAATTAACCAGAGAAAAGAAAGATGGACACAATGTCAGTATTTTTCATTCTTGTCATTTGATGCACACACTTTGTCAGCTGCACATGTTTGAAAAGCATGATGTGGAGACTTCAATGCACACTTCGATAATGTCTGAACATGTCTATATGTGCACAGATACAAGTTGAATGTACAGAAACAGCTACTCATACTCTCTTGCATATCAGAGCTTTAGTGCATTGGAGAACAGTGACTTACCTATAAACTTACTTATAATTCATTATAAGCCTCTGTTTATCAGCATCAGTCTATTTTAAGATGTCTTTGACCTTATAGCCAACTCTAGTAAAATAATGTTCATTTAAGAGAACTGAATGAGCTTCCTTCTGGCACCGCACTTTGAATCAGACGTGAAGGCAATGTTGAAATATTTGTTGAATTTTGTTGAAGATCTGTACTGGACATGCATGGATTGCAATCCAATTGTCTAATTCGGATTATAAAATTGCACATTTGACATTTCACAATTGTAAGCTCATAACAACAGTGACTATTTAATAATTCTTACATTTTCTCCATCTTTCAGTTGGCAGGACATATTTTATAGGCATTGAAACAATTATAGCAAGGACGTGCTCCATGTTATTGGGCATAGATTTGATGTAAGAAAAATAAAATTCAGCTGAAAGTGAATTATATTGAATGTTCTGTATCATGTTAGCCCTTCGTCACTATCATAGCAGCAGCAGATCAGTGACTATTCATAGCTCAGTTTAACGGCCTGTCACCACTAACACAGACACATGACTTTCATGTCACTTGGCAATGTGTAGTTCTGTGTCTTCTTCGATCACAGCAAAGACCTTACATGCCTGTGACATGTTAACATGTGTTTGAGTGGGTTTTAGTCTTTGTGTCACTGTAAAATTTTGTCAGCTATAATAACACTATAATGCCATGTAGTCCTCTATAGTCCAGCAGACTATGATTAATCCTGTTTAACAGTGATAATTCGAATATTTGCAGTGTCTGAAGAGATTGCCTGGGATTGCTGATTGAATTTGCTGAAAACTGCTGAAGTGCAGAACCCATGTTAACATAATGTTGAAATGCTGAATAAAAAGTTGAAAAAGTTCAATGTTTAAAAGTTGATTAAACATACAAATGATGTGCTATATTTTAAAGTTGAAATGTTGCTTTAGCTTAAGAATGGCCTAACATATGGCGGGTGACACAGTGGTGCAGTGGGTAGCACTCGTGCCTCACAGCTAGAAGGTCCTGGGTTCAAACCCAGCACTAGGTGGTGGGGCCTTTCTGTGTGGAGTTTGTACTGTACTCCAGCTTCCTCCCACATGTACTAGGTTAATTGGTTACTCTAAATTGTCCATAGTTGTGAATGCAAATGATTGGCTGTCTGTCATGAGGTCTCAGCCTCAAAATTGTGAAGCGCCTAGAGATAATCAGTGATTATGATTGGCACTATACAAATAGAATTGAAAGTATTGTAAAGTTGAAAATCTAATGCAAAAAATTAGGAAAAAGAAAGTGTGCAAAAAATAGGGAAAATGGCAAGTGAAATACATAAATATATGAAAATAAACAGGATAAAAATATCAATCACAAACTGGTGGGAAAATAATCAAAAATCTAGAAAGTGAATATTTAAAAGACATGATCAATATGTGATAAAAAAATTCAGACTGCAATCAGAGGCTTAAGTCAGCAATCCCACTAATAACTCTGGGACTTGGGTCTATGCATCTTATCTAATCTCTAAATTTTTGTGTAACATTTGAGGGTTGAAGGTTGAAGCTGTGATTTATTTTTTTCTTCCTGACACACTGAGGACTTCTTCCGATGCTCACTGACTGACTCTGAAGGCGCTGACAGGATATTTGCACTGGCGTGGACTCATGGAGACTATTTAGCCAGGCTTCCAGGCTCTGGGCAGTGGGCATGTGTCAAATTGGTTGCATGCCTGCGCTGGCTTTCCCGGATTGTATATAAATGCCTGTGTTTGTGTTGTGTGCCTGATGACAGGCAGGTTGTATGGAGTGCAAAGCGTAGCAGTGATGTTCAAACAGCCATCAATAGAATCAAGTGCAAAGCGGAGGCTTGTCTCGTTTTGTGTTTGAGTGCGTGTGTGTGGAAGCAGGCTGAATAACAGTCTGTGTCCAGCCATGGTCTGCAGCCATCAGGAGACAAAGATGCCACTTGTTTTTCTCAGATAAGGAGGTGGATTTCAGGGAGCTGTCCGTTTTCCGAAACCATACAATTGGCCATTTGATCACCTCTTTGCTACTTCTTTTAGGGTCTATTGTGTGTGTGGCTTTGAAGGAAATTCTGGCACCGGAATGCTTTACCCATCAGTGGGTGAAGAGGTACATACAGGAGCATTTCTATTGAATGCACCTCCATCTTTCTATTCATCTGAAGCAAATATTGCACTTTTTACTCAACTACATTTGGCTGTCAGTGTTAATTACGTTTCATATTACATCATTACATTAGTTTTCTCTCCAAATGTGCTGGCTTGTGTGTGTGTGTGATAAACTGAAGGATTAAAGGTGTACACGTAGGGTTCTGATGGATCTATTGCATAGTCATGCATGTTTCTGTAGTATTTTAGAATCCAAGCACCCACATTTTTGTAGCCATTGTATTGTTCTTCTAAACCCACTTGAATGGCTGGAACGAGGTTAGGAGTGGTGAGTATTTTGCAATTTGTAACTCCAACACTAAATCCTAGACACTGCATGTTTAAACCTTAGATTACAGAATGAGAAAATCATTGCTGTCTTCAGCTAAAAAAAAAAACAGCTTTAAAAATCTCCCAGCTGCAAAGTGCATTGTCACAAATCTAAAAAAAATTCTGCAAGTTTTTAGAGATAGGTGGCATTCCCAGGATTGTGATACTACAAACATGACGATCTCGATGCATTGCTGTCGTTAACTACCAACAGTATATAAAGCATTTTAAATGATCTTGATCTTAAGCATATACAGCAGTAAAATGCAACGTTTGTGATAATCTGTCCATCCGTCACGGGGGCAGCAGCTTGAGCAGGGAAGCCCAGACTTCTCTCTCCCTGGCTACTCCGTCCAGCTCCTCTGGGGGGACTCTGAGACATTCCCAGGTCAGCCAAGAGACATAGTCCCTCCAGCTGTACTTAACTAGCAACAGTACCGTATGTAATTCATTTAAAATGAGCTTCATCTTAAACATATACGACAATAAAATGCAACATATGTGATAATGCATTAGTAAAATTAATCCAAACACCAAAAGGAACTATTTTATTGCACAATGTAAGTATGCTTTTTTTATAATACACATGGAGAAGAGGCATTTTTCTATGTCAAGTGAAATAGTATATTGTTAAAGATACATTTACTTTACATCATGAAATATTCTTTTGTTTGGTCCAAATGATCTAAATGTTCTGGTTTTAGTTCTGGCTTGGGAACTGTTTAAAAACAGAAAGGAGAAGAGGACGGGTCATCTGGCATTAGTGCCGTCTCTGTATCCTGATAAACAGGCCTATTTAAAACAGTATCTAAATTAAGGCTGCTTTATCATCTGACCTGCGGCATCTGAGAGGTCGGTGGAAGTGGACATCCATCTCTGCTTCCTTTACCAGATGCATGAGTCAGGAACCCAGCACAACCACACAATATAACATACAGTATGTACACAAATAAAAATGCATTTAACTGAACATCCTTTAGAATTCATGTTTGTGTTTTGCATTGACTGGAAACAATTCACATGAAAAAAAACCCACTATATGTACAATGAATGATATTGTGAAGTCAGTTATTCTCCAAACATAACTCCAAACAGCTTCAATCTAGCCTCTAAATACAGACATAGTGACAAACTGATTTGTGGACAGTTTGCATCAGCCTTTTTTGGCCACTTAGATTCACAGAGGTTTCAATTAAAGGGTCGTTCTTCTGAATTTGATTTCACTCTACTCCCTTATGGTGTTTTTTCTAGCCTTTAAAAGCACCAGTGAATGGGAATTGTAAAATATAGGTCTGGTGAAGCGTTCTAGACTGGAAAAAATAACCATGGGGATGTTTTCAGTTCAGGAAAGAGTCTAAAAAAGGACAGTTTCAAGTTACACTATGGGAAATGACCCATATAGTGGCTAAAAGTCAGGACTGTAACCTCTGTAGCTTTAGTTTGTCCATTGATCTAATATATTAAAACCACACCACATGACTCAGTTTATGTCCAGTCAAAAGCTGCTTAATTAGAAATCACTTTCATCTCCACATTGGATCATTAAGAAACCACTGATTAGAGTACAATTAAATCTCTGAGACAACAGAACTCAGCCCTTTTGTTATTTGTCACACTTTATTCATACTTCTTTACACTGTCCTGAGGATGCAGCTCCTTTTCAAAATCCACATCACTGTGCTCCTATGTGTCTTATCATGTCCTGAATATCAATGAGCTGCTGTGTTCAAGAGGCTGGAGTATTGATGTTATCCACAGACTTCCTGAAAGCCTATTGAACTGAACAAAACCAATTACTGTCCCTCAGATTATGGCACAAGTTTCACATGTATAGAATTAGCCTAGGAACTTATTCTTTTTTGCCTGCTTTCCAGTGTTTGTGTGAATTTCATTGCAGTGTCACATTATGATGGCACACTGCCTGTTGAGTGTCAGCTGATAGTTTTGGAATTTCATTCACTTTAATTACATTCAAGGAGGTGAAGCACATGTGGTGCACTTCATTTCACCAAGGTCAAGCTGGGTAATAGGCTTGTAATGATTGTCCAAATACACAGAGCAGTTCACATTTTTGGGAATGTCACTTGTATTAATTGATGTGTGATGGTACACAGGGGAACAGTCTCTGACAGCACCTTTTCTGTGGTTATCAGGCTCCTCCTGCTGTCACAGACAATTGTACAATTTTTGGTGTGAGGATGGAATAAGCAGTGGGAGATTTGACATAGACTTTCATAAGAATATTATTGATGCTATGACACACAGTGAGTTTGAGATCATTTAGTGTGAGTTTTCACCTAAACTTAGATCTGCACTGTTGTAAATTGTATGGATATACTGTAGATGATCTGGAGTAGCTTTGAGTTGTATTAGTATTATCGAGTATTATGTAGTATTTTGGAGTATTATGTATGTATATTGGGAGGATCAAAGGAATTTGTCCCTTGTTGTGAGGGTTGTGTCAGGAAGGGCATCCGACGTAAAA
>JAQQAE010020779.1:0-10608 GCA_029823295.1 Pseudamia nigra | reverse complement strand
ACCTGTGCGGAGCAAGTGACAGATTCTCTCCTGCTGGTGTCGCAAAAATCTCCGCATACGAGCAGCACGATTCGATCACCTTGCATTGTCAAGAAATCCGGGTGTGTCAGAAGACAGTATCCGAACAAAATGACCCAAAGTTTGCCATAAAATCAGCAAAGTCTTCGGAATGTTTTTGTTTGTTTGTTTGTTTTCCATGACGCTGAATGTTTTCAACACAGCCGTGGCTTCTGTTAAGCGCTTTCTGATGATGCACAGATGACGTGATGGCGTCTGTACAACAGCTATCAGGACTGAGGCACCGGGTAATGTGAGCAGAAATGTGCAGAATTTTGGAAAGGTGTGGAGTGGGCCCTGGTGCGGCTCGAGCCAAAATGGACCTAGTGTGAGTACGTCCTTAGAGTATCTGTGAGATCACCCATTGGTTTCTGAAACGTTGATTTGAAGCCGATCAGGTTGTCACCTCCTGGACAATATTTTGGATCAAAAACAGGATGTGAGCATCACTGGAGAAATTAAGGCAGTGAGTGGGTGCACAGTGTGTCAAATCCTTCCTGATCCTGACTAGCTTTATTTTCTGATGTTATAGATGTGAGAATAAACATAGACTTTTAGTTGCAGCACAGACACATGTAACAGACAAGAATCAGCAAGGAACAACTACATAGTAGACATCACCTCACAGCATACATAATGAATAAAATCACATAGTGTGAGCTGCACCTGCCGCCAACACATTGGCACATATCTTGTATGAATCAAATGTTTTACCCCTCCTTAATTTTATTTAACTTAGTTATTGCCATGGACAGGAAAGAGTTTTTTGGTTCGAATACTGGGATAGCTGCATCTTCTCTCAGATGGGCTAGAACTCCTCTGTGATTGGATGAGTACTGTCCTTCTGGGTCGGCCTGGTCAGGCAGACATGGTACAGACTAGGCATCTTTCCCAGATTGTTTTTCTGAGCAGTTTTGGAGTGGCCATGCCAGTGCATGACAATGCAAAGAGAAAGAATACTTTCAATAAAAGGACCTGTACGGTAAGGCCAAAATTTTCTTGTCAACATGAAAAAATCTACTGTATTTCCTAAGAAAATACATGTGCTGTTGGCCTTTAAAAAACAGCATGTGCACACTGATTCCCGGACACTTTGTGGTCCATGATAAGACTGAGATATTTGTACTCAGTCACCACCTCTGTTTCCTGTTCTCTGAGCAGACACAGAGCGATTGAGGGAGCATCCATCCATCATGTTCCACTTATCCTGGTCAGGGTCTCAGGGGCAGTAGCCTAGTAGAGAAGCCCAGACTTCCCTGTCCCGAGCCACCTCCTCCAACTTCTCTGGGGTGACCCCAGGCGTTCCCAGACCAACCGAGAGACCTCGCTCTAGCAACTGGAATTTGGACCACCCAGGCCCCTGCCTTTAGCTGCAATCCAAACCACACAGCACCAGACCCATATGGCCCTTCATGCAGGTGGTGGGCCCACAAGAAGACATTGTCATAAGGGTCTTGTGAATCGCTCTTATTCTGACCTGTCACCTAGGACCGATTTGCCTTGGGAGACCCTACCAGGGGTGAAATGTCCCCGACAACATAGCTTCTGGGATCACTCAGGCACACAAACTCCACCATGATAAGGTGGCGATTTACATCTAAAATCAAAAACCAACTCTTTCATTCAGAAGACTTTGTATTTCCCACCCTGACCCACTGTGGTCTATCCCTGAGAAAGTGCGAAATGCATCTGATTACCGTATTTTTCCAGATGAAAAGTCACTCCGGTATGTTAGTCACACAAGCCAAAAAATGCATAATGAAAAAGAAAAAACTTAGACGCTCTTCAGAAGATGTCGCACCTGTCTGCGCTGCAGCGGGTGCGCACCTGAGCTGCGCTGTGGCTCGTCTCCTCTAAGGGGCTGTCAGTGTGACAAGCACCCTATAGTCGAATTTATTCAAAATATAAGTCACTCCGATGTATTTGTCGCTCCCCTAGCCAGACTATACAAAAAACGCGACTTTTAATCAGGAAAATACAGTAAAGTCTAGTTCAAAGTTGTCTCTTAGTCTTTCAGGCACAGTGGTACCTCGCATAATGAGTTTAATCCATTCCGGCGTCACGCTTGCTATGCGAATTTCTCATTCTCCGAAGACTTTTACATGTAAATCCATTAATCCGTTCTGGACCCACGACAAACTCCTATATAAAGTATGTATTACACACCCCTACCTGCACTTTTATTCATTATTGTTACTTGAGAAGGAAGTTATGTTAATTATCTGAAATGTAATGCATGAAATTAGTTCTAAAAATGATTTAGAATGCATTCTTACCTTAGCTTATGACTTGGTAGTGTAACACAGACAGAGGCTGCTACAGGCTGTTAGCTGTGTCGACACGGTCTGGGCTGCTAACACAGGTGGCTAATGGCTTACAACATAGCCGGTTCCGGATTGGAGTTAGCTTACGATGGCAGAGGCTAGGACACACAGGACCACGCTGTCGGGTTCTGCATTAAGGAGTTGAGCTGATTCATAGATGCCGATGGTGAGGCAGTCTTGCTTCACAGCCGGCTAGTGCTAGCAGCTAGTGCTCTGACTTCCGTGGACAGCAGCTAGTGTTCTGACTTCCGACAGCAGGACACGCTTACGGTGGCCCGGGACGTGACACACTCGTGGTGGCCCAGGAGCCGCGACACGCTCCAGGCCGCCCGGGAGCCGCGACACGCTCCAGGCAGCCCGGGAGCCGCGACACTCTCCAGGTCGGCCAGGAGCCACGACACGCTACAGGCGGCCTGGGAGTCGCGACACGCTCCAGGCGGCCCGGGAGCCGCGACACTCTCCAGGCCGGCCGGGAGCCGCGACACTCTCCAGGCCGGCCGGGAGCCGCGACACGCTCCAGGCGGCCCGGGATCCTCGAGCGGGACACGGTCGCGGGCGGGCCCATGGCTTCAATGATGGTACAGTATCACCACCTATTTCATTCTCTTTGATCAAAAGCAGCAGTATCCTCTCCAGAACACAAGCTAACGGCTGTGAGTTGCCTCTGTTAGCTTGGCTAAAGGCTGTTAGCTTCACCAAGACCCGGAAGTGACTATTCATTAACTAATTAATTTTTGTTGTCAGAGGTAAAGTTTTTGCAGTTTTTTTCCTCGGTATCTGAATTTCTCGTTGTCAGAAGAGCTCTTTGTCCGAGGTACCACTGTACATGGGTGGATTGTCTTAAATGTTGAAGAGAAGTAAACAAAACTCTAACACTTGTTTTACAAGCCTCCAGATGAATGTACTGAACATTTAAAAGCCGAATAATTACATTGTCTCTCTAAAGTGTTTCATTGGATAAACAGTGTTATGTTCCACACCAGCTGAGATCGACAAGTGTGTCATTTTTGATGTGATTCAGTAAAAGTGAGAGAGCAGCAGTTAACCTGAAAACCTCAAACCTGCTGCATTGAAGCCTTTAGTCTAAAAACAGGAAATGGCAGTAAGTCTGATCACAGAAGACGAGAGGTGTCAAACTAAAAAGAAGCAGGAAACGCTGAGTTCAAACTGAACCCACAGTCAGTTGAAATACCAACAAATACAAACATGAGTAAATACATACTACGGATATATGGAACAAGTGAACATTTCATGTGTATGTTTAGATTAACATAACTCACACCCACTGCTTTACATAATTAATTACATTATTGAATTATTATTTTTATTAGTTGACATTTTCTTGATCATTTAGTTCATTTTCTGGCCGTTTTGGTTATTATGCTGATTAATTTGCTGCTTTTTAAAATCCTTTATGTTCATTATTTTGGTCATTTATTTTTTTCTTTGTTCATGCTCTTGATTATTTTGCTCATTTTGCTTCATTTGGGAATCGTTCTTGTGTTGTTTTTGTGTAAATTCTGAATACTTTGGTCATTTTGGTTCATTTTGACTTTTTTCAGTCGAGAGACAAAGTGATGCATTGATGCGAAAATAAAGTGATGTTCAGTATTTCCTGGAGGATCCAGAGATGCCTGATTAAAATGTCTCTGGCATTGGTTTCATGTGTGCCATCATACAGTTGTAAATGGGTTTACAATTAAGCATAGACTCACGATTGAAGGTGGACGTCTCATTTGTCTCTTTGTCTCTGGGACGTTTCCTTAGGACGTGTTGTCTGAACAGAACCAGCAGCAGAACCACGACCACGGTCAGACCGATGACAGACAGGATGGACATGAACAGTGAATGAAGAAAATGAGGAGGAGGACGAGGAGGAGAGACAGAAGAGGAAGTAGCAGCGGAGGTGGACGGAGCAGGAGGACAAGGTGCGTTTGAGGGTTTTACTAGAAATAAACAGAAATATAATTAAATAATGCAACATGAATGTCCTGAATGTAACACAGTGATTTTTGACAATGTAACAATCTGTAACAAGTGATTTTTAACCTCTGACAAACATCCAGCTGGACGGAGACGTCTCACCACCCATCTCACACCTGTAGAGGCCCTGATGACGCTGTGTCACCTGGTGGATGGTCATGTTACCTGGGGGCTCAGAACTGATGAGGGAGTCATCTTTATAGAAACGAGCTGGGAGGTTGGAGGAATTCTTTGTTTTACAGAGTAGAGTGACTTCATGCCCCTCCATCACAGGGAGGACTGGACTATGGAGGACCACTGACCCAGCTGGAGGAGAGAGGATGTGGTCAGAGCTGTGTTGCAGATCTGTTCACCACACACCTCCTCTGTATGGCATCTGGGGTTCTGTTGACATCAGGATGTGGTTTCCCTCTTCTACTTACAATTAAATAAGCTTTTACCGTGCATGAAAACATGGTGTAAACTCTCATTTCATATTCAAGACAAAGGCTTGTGAATGTTCTATGCAAATATAAACCTCTATGCATTCTGTGTTTTAAGATGTACAAGATGAATAAAACAGTGTACAGTTCTTTTCAGTTTTATCAGCTTTAAGCACAATGTGTTCTCACCAGTCACACTGATGTTCACGGAGTCACTGGCTTTTCCATCTTTAGACTCACACCAGTAAACTCCAGTGTCCAGTGCTGTGACCACATCAATCACACATGAAGATTCAGCCCATCGTCCCCACTTAACTCCACACTGAACCCCGGCTAGTCTAGTCGTGTTTCTCTTCAGAGTCCATCCAGAGTTGTCATCCTCACACCTCAGAGACACCAATTCATCTTCAAAGACCTGAGATCTGTTGAGATGCACATTCAAAGAACCTAGAGGGGAAATTGTTGCATGTTGAAAATGTGACATACTGAGGTTCAGAGGAAAACGTGCTTTACTGACAGTCAATGAAAACTTTCAGGCAGAGTGTTGTTGTTTTCTCTAAATAGGGTGATGGGGGAGTTATGTTTATCTTTGCTGGATCTGAGAGTGTTTGACTGCTTCTTAATTTTCATTTTTGAGCATTTTTGCACAAGCCAACATGCTGCAACTTTCACAGGATGAACCACAACGTGACAGTCCTCGAGCAGGACAACGCTTTATCTGTTCAATCTGCAGGCACGCCACGGCCATCGCATTCTCTAGGGATCCTCATCCACAGAACAGGCCACAGCTGGTGCAGGTGAATGGGACCACATCCTTCAATTCAGGTCTAGTTCCCTGGTGCGTTGATGGATTACTACATGCATTGAAGTGAATGGGGGTCATACCCATTCCTGACTCTTGTCATTTTGCTTTCTGCACCAGCTGTTTGTTTGGTTAAAATTGGCAACAAGAACTTATTTTTGACAACTTGTTTTGTCATGGTCTGTTGAATCCATGAATAAAAATATTTCACATGTCATGACCTACATGTTTTCACTGACTGTCAGTGTACATGTCAGATGATTTCAGTCTTTTAGATAAAAAGACATTTAAGATGAAACAAAGACATATTCACCTTGGTTGGTTTTACAGCACAACAGCAAGGTCACTAGGAAACAAATTCAGTTCAGTTATTTAACACAGCTCTCTGTGGAAAATACAACAACCAAACAGTAAATCTGACAAACGGCTACCCTTCACTAATCTGAAGTTAAAGTGATGTTCAGAGCGGATTTATATGAGGAGGAGGTGAGAATGTGGTTTACAATAACTGTGGAGCATTGTCCTTTAAAAGTGACATCTTTAAAGTTCAGTGTGACATACTTTTACATCCTGTTATGGATACGTTCATCAGAACCATTAAACTAAAATCAAGAATTTGTTGTCTGATTCCCCCACGCTGTAAAAAAATGATTTGAGGCTTTGACTATTTTAACTTTAACTACAAGTCCCTTGTGGTCAGGATCATGGGGGCAGTAGCCTAAGCAGAGAAGCCCAGACTTCTCTCCCCAGCCACCTCCTCCAGATCCACTGGGGGGACCCCCAGGCATTCCAAGGCCCACCAAGAGAGACATTGTCCCTCCAGCGTGTCCTGGGTCTGCCCCAGGGCCTCCTCCAAGTTGGACCTACAGTAGTTCTGGCAACCTGGTATTGGACCACTCAAACACTCTCCTTCAGTTGCCACCCAAACCACACAGCACCGCATCCTTATGACCCTTCCTGCAGGTGGTGGGCCCACAGGAAGACAAAGTCATAAGGGTCTTCTGAATTGCTCTTCTGACCTTTCAACTAGGACCAATTTGCTTTGTGGGACCCTACTAGGAGCGAGTTGCCCCCGACAACATAGCGCCTAGGATCACTGAGGAACACCAACCCCACCACTATAATAAGGTTGTGATTCAAGGAGGAGATGATCTTCTCAGAACACTTCATTAAAACAGACAAAAGTCAGAATTCTCTACTGAGCATGGTTTCTTTAGCTCAGGTGTAATCACAGTTCTCTTCCACAAGGTGAAGATAATGTGAAGATCAACTGATCTTTGAATGATAGGACACAAAGCTGGTGTCATCTCCTTTGCACAGGACTTTAGTAAAAATACAGAAATTCCATCTGATCCTATGACCTTAGCACAGACATGTCAAAAAAGTGAATCAATAACCACCATGTCCTGATCAGAAATACATACAGTATAGACCGTAAGACATCATTACATCTGAAGCAAAATCATCATTATTATCAAATCTCAGAAAAAAAACATTTGGATCCTTTGCTTTTTGCAGATCAGCAGCAGTGATACGACGTTGTCAACCAGGGTTCATAGTAGTAATAGATTTCATAGTGTCCCACAGCTATTCATGGTTCATGGACTGACAGCTCCGTTCCATAATTTCCTGATGTTTTCTCCTATCCAGTCTCAACATACAGTTGAGTTCCAGTGGCACAATTTTCAGTTGCAATTTGTGTCACTTACTGAAAGCCATTTTTTTCCTGTTAATACAGTCTTTCACTTCCTTGGTAATGTATGGTTTATTGTTTTGACATATACAGTATGTACATATGCTTTGATGACAACTTTACACACTCATGACATTTTCTCATCACATTCACCTTGAATGGTGTGTCTCGTCAACAGGTACTTTGTGTCATTTCTTGTCTTCTTAATGCTCTTTAGTCCATCAGCTGTTGTGCAGTGGGGTGGATACCGTCAGTAGTCCTATTCATGCTACTACAACTACTTTGCAAATCCATATTATAGTAAGAAACGCTTACAGTCCATCATTACTCTAAGAAATAAAGGTCAATCTGAAAAATCTTAGATGCAGTCGACAAAATCATTCAATTCAATTTCAGTTCATTTTTATTTGTATAGCGTCAATCATAATCAAAGATTATCTCCAGGCACTTCACAATTCAAGGCCGAGACTTTAAGACAGAGAGTAAACCAAACAGAACCACAAAGAGCAAGACAAGGACAACAGGGGGGAGGAAAAACTTCCTTTAACGGAAGAGAAAAACCTCCAGCAGAACCAGCGGCTCAGGGTAGGCGGCAATCTGCCTCGACCGGTTGGGGTTAGTGGACAGAGGAGAGACAAAACAAAAACCATCAGTATCCGAGGTGCTGAACACTTTCTGTCAGCTAGTTCTTCAAGGAGACGTGAACTTTTTCCTTGAAGGTCACAGAATACTGTCAGTCAATCACCTGGGGTCTAATGTGAGTCTAATCTGTGACTCATTAAAATGGTGCCTCTACACTTTTGGCATTATAGGTCAAAAATAGGTTTTGCGATTTATCGATACTGTGATCCAATTAGTATGGACATTAGGTGGGGGTTGGCATAGTAACTCTTCCCCCTGCATTGACTATCCATGTGCTGTGCTTGGTTAGTTTGGGTCCAGGGTCTTTGGACATACAGAGCAGACTGTTCGTACAGACAAACCCCCTCCCCTACGTTCAGGCAGGGGGTTAAAACACTGGATGTGTTTAGAGTTGAGCAGCTTTATCAGTGAACACAAGCTCATTCATCAAAAACAATGACGGCATATCCTGACGGCCTTCGATACTGCCCTACATCAGATTTTAACTGAGTTTGAGACAGCGGCTGAAAATCTGAATTCCTGCACATTCTCTGTTTCATCATTATTAGTAATTAGATTACACTTGAGTGAATGTTGAGGTGGTACTCACCGAACAGCCTCACAGGAGCTAGTTGTCCCATCATGTCTGTTTCATACTGGGGCTACTTCAATACCTTTTGTTCCATCTGTGGTTCTAAACCCTCCTTCTTCCTCCGTTGTCTCCTTCAGTGGTTTTCACTTCACGACAGAACAGGAAAGAAGGCGACAGTCAAGTTTTAACCAAATGTGACCAATATGACGGTAGAAGAGAAATTAATATGTGTACTCTAGATGAAGGAGGTACAGATTTCGGGGCGGTTGGGGTGTTTTTCTGCTCCTCAATATTTGTAAAATGTGCAATTGCCCCCCCCCTCCCACACACACACACACACACACACACACACACAAAGACAACACTACTACAGATGATATTCGGCTGCTTTTGGTCATTGTTGGTTAATTTCATTTTCTTGAGTATGTGTACATTTATGCTGAATTTTAGAGAATGTTGTTAAGATTTACCACTTTACTCATTTTAGGTTCATTTTGTCACGTGCTTCTTTTCATTTACATGATTTTTTTTGGTCGTTTTGTTGCTGATTTTATTCATTTCTGTTTATTTTTCTTGATTATTTAATATATTTGTACTCATTCTGCCCATTTTGTTTATTCTATTGTGTTCTTGATCATCTTTCTTCATTTTAATTAATGTTCTTGATTACTTTGTTCAATTTCACTCATCTTGACTATTTTGTTTGTTTCTGCTCATTTTTCAGGTTATTTAGTTCATCCTTTTTATTTTGTTCATTGTTTTAATTATTTGTACATTATTTATATTTTCTGTATTATTTATTTCTTTTTTACTTATTTTCACAATTATTTAGTTCATTTTCTCTTCATTTTCTTTGTTATTTTGTTCATTTCTTCATTTTTGTATTTATTTTGTTCATTTTTTTATTTGTTTTCTTAATTTGTTGATTTTAATTAATTTTCTTGACTATTTTGTTCAATTTCACTCATTTTCTTGACTACATTGTTTGTTTTTCCTCAATTTTCTGGTTATGTGGTTCATTCATGTGCATTTTCTTGGAGTTTTTTGGATTGTTTAGATTTTTCATTTTTCTTGAACATTCTGTGTATTTTCACTCATTTTCTTAATTACATTGTTACTTTTGAAAAATTTTGTAATTTTTTTGTTATTTATTCATTTACTTAACTACTATTCCCATGGACTTTAGACAAGTCTGTCTTTTTTAAAAAATTTTATTTATACTTTATTTATACAGGTGACCCTTATTGAGACCCAATGTCTCAATTACAAGAGACACCTGTTTCAGATTTCAAGGAATTAACATGAGATTAGACTAACAAGATCTTCTGCAAAGAAATTCTATGGGTGTGCGTTATAGATTTTTCTTCCAATATATCAGAGCAACAATTTTAAAACAGAAAATGTGAGGGTTTTTTTCAGTACTATTGTTATTATTATTATTATTATTTAAATGGAAGTGATAAAAGCCTGGTCCACACTCCACACCAGTTGGTGGCAGTCTTCTTCTCCTTTCGGCCGCTCCCCTCAGGGGTCGCCACAGCGAAATACCAATGATTTGCATGTTTGATCTGGCATATGTTTTTTACGTCGGATGCCCTTCCTGACACAACCCTCACAACAAGGGACAAATTATCAGATTTATGCATTTTAAACCTCGACACACAACTTTAGCTCTCAGTAATGAACCAAAAACCAAACACTACAAAATCTAAAGAAGCACAAACAGCCGTTGCCGGAGAGCAGCACATGTGGCGGTGGTCTCCACACAGGCAGGTGGACGTTCAGTAGTAATGGTAGACGAGGCCTTATGAAGCATAGCAACACATCCAAACTGTATTGATACTGTTTTGGTACTGTGTTACTCTATACTGACACCTGTTGGAACTTAAACATAATTGCAGGCACCTAGTCGAAAGACTCAACTCAAGTTATTCATTGACCTTGTATATACAATAATATTATGTAAGTTATTGTATTTTATATTGCACAGACATGCATAAAATTGTTGGTACCCCCCTGTAAATGACAGAAAAACCGACAATGGTCACAGAAATATCTTGAATCTGACAAAAGTAATAATAAATAAAAAATTTATGAAAATTAACCAATGAAAA
>JAQQAE010020778.1:0-10609 GCA_029823295.1 Pseudamia nigra | reverse complement strand
ATCAAAGGAAAGACATCCTTAAATAATTTAGTTGGGACGGGGTCTAACAGACACGTGGAGGGTTTTGCTGAGTTGATAATTTTAGTTAGTTCTAACAGATTAGGACATGACAAAGAGTCTCAGTGTTTCAGAGTAGGGGGCGCTGCAGATACTGTTAGATGCAACTAACTGGCATCAATGAATCATAATATGTGAAGTCATAAAAGCAAATACAAAATGATCAGCTGACGGTCATGCAGCAGAGGGCCCCGATCTAATGTCAGAGTTCTCTTCACGTCGCATTTAGCTCCGTCGGGCGCCGTTAGCTTCAGTCGCACCAGTGAGGGTTGACGATGCCATGTTGACTCATGTACGACACGTACAACGAAGGCTGATTTTACGCCTCCTGTGGTTCAGTGTCTGCACAGCGTATCAGTCTTCATCCAGCTGTGTTTTACAGCCACTCTCCCAAGGCATAAATGCATCGTTTGAAAGTACAGAATAATCTTAACATTTTATCAGTCAGGTATAATCTTCCAAAACAGGTGAGTGTAATAGATAGATAAATATATAGATATCTATCTTTATTGATCCCATAAAGGGAAATTCACATGTATGTATTCAGTTCTTTCCACATGTATCATTTTTGTTTTTTTTTGTTCTTAATCCACATGTATAATCCGAGAGGATTCTGCAGAACTTGAAATCTTCCACATCCATCCCAACGACTGCTTGCAATAAGCACTTTTGTAAATCACTCATGTAATCGTAAGCGTTGTTTGCCGTTTTCTCATCTCATCTTCACAGGAAACACAAAACTAATCTATTTTACAGGTAGTATATGAAAGAGCTCATGTTTGTAGTGGTGTTTCTGCTTCTGCAGCGCTGGATGGTTCATCCGACCACGGTGAGGAAAAATCCTCCACTAACATATCAATTAAGAATATGTAATGCAGTATTGAAAATCAATCTAGAAACAATTAATTTTCCAAGAACTGAAAGTCCAAGGGTTACGTTGAAGTCGTAGTAGTACAGTAGTAGTACTCATTTCCAAGGCTTCATAGACATATTAAAAATATACGTATGTTATTAAGGCATCGTCTCATCCGTGACAGAAACCGAAGATAAAACTCAGTCTTATATGTACAATTATCAGAAAGATGAACGTTGGCTTCTATGGAAACAAGCCTGAGTTTTTGAAATGCTTGCGATACAAAAGTATTAGGTTGACCTCAGATAAATCTAATCTGGCCCAGTCTTTGGGAATAAACATCTAAAATGTTATCAACACCTTTTCACCAAACTTATCTTCCCAAAAAAAAGGACATATTTCACTCTATAATGGATTTTCTTTTAAATGAACATTATGAACCCGTGACTTCACTTTCACCGTGAATGTTCTTTCAGAAAGTCCCGCCTGATGATTTTTTTTTTTTTTTAACACGCTTTGGTTCAGCTTTTTCAGTGAGAACGAGCAGAACATCTGCCTGTAAGTTTTTGTGGAGTAAATGGCTGACCTGCGTGACCACGTGCCTTTGTTTATTAAGTACTGTTCACTTGTCAATTAGCAACGTGAACCGACTGGGATGGAGCTGGAGGTGAGAAAAGCGTCTTCATCAGTGTAATTAGATGAAAGGAGGCAGCCATCTGTTGAAGGCATCTTTCTGCTGCTGCTTCTGTCATCCTTTTTTCCTCGTTTTTTTTATTTTTTGTCACACGCTCATCCTTGAGATTGTTTCTAAATGCAATACCCGCCTACGTTTTGCATCTGCAGGTACTGCTTCCCCTTTGGACGACCAGATGGGGCCCTGAAAGCGACGCTGTCCCTGCAGGAACGGGTACAGAAAAGCATCTAAAACGCCGTCGTATTTCCGTCAGGATTAGTGACGCCGGAGCGTGTGAGAGTGTTTCTGCTCTGTGTCGTTGCAGGTTTTGATGAAAGACATCACCACCCCTGTTCCTCCTGAAGACATGAAGAAGTTGGTGCAGAAGTGCTTGGAAAAAGCAGCGCAGATCAACTACAGCCAGCTGATTGAATATGCTCAGATTAAAGGTGAAACACCAGTTTATGACATCTGCATTTATTTTAAAACAAAACACTGTGGCTCGGTAGGTAGAGCGGGTCGTCCACGAACCGGAGGGTCAATCCCAGGCTTCTCATGTCCACAGGCCAAAGTGTCCTTGAGCAACACACTGAATGGGAAGCAGCGTAAAGCACTTTGACTGTAGAAAGGCGCTACATGAGTGCAAGACTGTTTACCATTCAAAGACCATTTCACTTCAAGCCAGCACAGCCCGTTCTATTTTCTTTCTTGGTCACAGGGCACTAGTGTAAAGGTTGTTATTATTATGTATTAATTCAGAGTGTTTAGGTGAATACACTTGTCTTCAGTGTGTGCGTCACACATACACAAACAGGAGCTGGGGCTTCAAGATCAAACCGGCGAGTAAAGCACCTTGAACGGACACAGGCAGCATCACATTCCGTGTCAGAAAGTCCAAGATCGTGATCAATCTCATGTAATCATCTATTCTAAGCCACTTCCACATGGCTCTTGCTCATTTCACTTCACTCTACTATGGACCATAAGTTAACAGTGTGACGGTGCATCAGTCGAATGAAATGACGAACGAGTGAAATCCCACAGATGATTATTTCTGTGTGTGCCAGCTCTTTGGTTGGTTTCCCGTAGGCAAGGTGGCAAAGGTCAAAGGTTTGGACTGACCTTCATTTTCACTCTTTTCTAATTCATATTCTTTCATACTGAAGACTTTCAAACTTTCAAGCACATACAGTCCAACCCAGAACAAAGTAGCCCTATTTAGCTTTGGTGGCACCTTTTCATCAGATTTGTCACCAGGAACAGTTTTCACTTCACAGCTGTGCCATGTCCTGAGTTCTTTAGAGAAATGATGGGTACGGAGTCCGTAGCCCTGTTGGTGCTACTGCCACGACTGTACATACTATGGCAAGAAACACTCAGTTAAATACCGTAAAAGAGAAAAGTCGTTCATCACTTGGTCCGAGTCCCGTCGCCAACAGTGTTTGATGGTTTCTGTGGCTGCACTTGGAGACACATTCATAGTTCTTCAGATTTTTCCTGATTGACTGGGCTTAATTTCTTAAGTAATGATGGACTGTCTTGTTGGTCTAATATAGATTTGTACGATGCTAATCCCACTAACGGGGCTATTGACTCTGTACCCACCCGTCCTCCTGATGATCTAAAATACATCAAGAACACAAGAAATGGCACAAATTTAGCCACCGGTGAATTCAAAACATTCTGGATTGAAAAATGCACAGTTTTATCACAACTAAATGTTTACTTTGGACAATTTAAAATACAACACGTTCTGGGTTGTTGAACACTGTCATATTTACTATATAATTCCGTACATGCGCTTTCACAGTTTTGGATGTTGTAATGTAAACAGAACAGATGCGGCACAGGAAATGTCTTTAATTTTATTCACTTACATTATTGAGTTTTCCGAGTTTATTAGGTCAAGCACCAGCATTTATATCATCCCAAATTAAACCTTGCATTTATAGCTGCTTGACGGCATCGAATTTTAGTATTTACTTGAGTGATTAAGGGGTGAAACAATCAGTCGAAATCTGTAAATCATGTCCATGTTCCCATTGCAATGAAAGGGATTAGATCTGCCTGTGTTTCTCCTAATTGGACGGGACGGTGGAGAAACCATTCGTCTGTAAAAACGTCACAGCGGCGGTGACGTTTCAACACAACTGGTCTAAACTGGTCTTCGAACACATGCGAGTGACACCGTACTGTTTACAGTCTGCGTGTTCACCATCTACCTGGAAGTAATGACATACATAATAAGTTTATGAGACAAACTTTTTACTTATTTTTATTTTTTCTTATCCACTTTGAGTGATTTCGGAGAGGTCTGAGCGAGTACTGAAGTCAAACTTTTGTCTCATCGAGGAGGTGTCGTCGACCCCCGTTGCTACGTATGACACGCAATTTGGAGCGCCGTGATTGGTTGATGACACCCACTGTCAGATGCTTTGTGTGTTGCACGTATGAATCGTACGTACATTTGAAACCATCGTTCTGTTCGGCAGCTTCGCCACAGTTTTGATTCTTCGTCTTCTGGATTGAGTCGTGGAGGTTGAAGACTGACTTCAGTTTAGTTTGTAGTTTCACAAGTGCAGAAATCTTTGAGTTAAGGCCTGTATGTATAGAATCTGATTTAAAAAAAAAAAAAAAAAAACAGCATGAAAAGAATTAATGACGGCAATGGTTCATACGTCCGTGAACACTTAAGATCCATATTGCACAAATAATTGAATTCTTCACCCTGAACCATTAACACTGGAGCAAAACAGACATGAAAACTATTGTTGTTTCTTTCAGCTTGTCAAATTTCACTGAATAAAATCATCTTTTTTCACTAGCCGATTAAAGATGCTTGATGAATCACTTCTATCTTTAGGATTACTCTCAACCTGAAGGTTGAGAGCACCTACTCTCAACCTGAAGGTTGAAATTCAGGATGCACTCCCATATTTCTTTTTTAAATTTCTTCACTAGAAGAAACCCTTTGCAGTAGCATCTTTACGGATTCTAGTGACTTAAAACCGCTTAAAACTCACAATGCTGTCTTGACCTTTTCGTTTGTCGCCGTTTTAACTTCGATGGCCTCGACGCACAACGCGGCGGTGAATCACGGCACCTTCGCATCGACGTCTGTGGCCTCGCTTCACCTCCTTTGTTATCGTATGAACACGCATAACAATGCTTTGATTATCAGTTTGAAATAATGCGGCGAGTGGGGAGTCGTATTATTATCAGAACGGTGGAGTATTACAGCATCACTTAAATACTGTATTTGCATCCAGTTTGATGAATTTAGTTCGGACTTTCCTGCTGTCGTTCGAATGCCGACAGGCTGATAATTCTTCTTTCCGTTCACTCAGCTGATGCTCAGGCGGCTCCGGAGAGACGACTGGAGGACATGATGAGGCTCGGGGAGCTGTGCATCGAAGTCCTGCAGCAAAACGACGAGCATCACTCCGAGGTAGTTCAGCCCGAACACGAACCGCCTGCACAGGATCAAAACTTGGTATTGTTCCGAGTCCAGACATGGACTCGGAATTCCTCCGACGCTTTTTGAAATGTGTCTCGGCATTTTCTAAAAGGCAAGAAAAGCACGTGAAATGTCTCAGACAGTGTTTTTGTTCCAAACTCAGAAGACGCAGTTTGACAACAGTGGTTATTATGACTGAACTGTGCAGGTGCTGCTCTGATTTAGTTTCATTTTCAGTTGTTCATTAATAAATCACCGCTTTGATCATACTTTTTAAAAAAAATAACACTCATCTGTCCTCTTTTTTTTTTTTAAGTCTAGTTCTCCAAGCAATAAAAAAGTTTTTTTTTTTTTAAAAAGACCATTATATGAGCAGCCACTATCGAACTGTCAAAATCCTTTAAAAAGTTGAATTTGTCAGGGCTTAATTTTCACATTTGATCTAACGTCCAGCTTCGCCTACTTGTGTTTTCAGTTCAAACACTTTTTACTTTGAGCTTATTGTACCTGATGAAAGCTGCTTTGTGCATTTTGTGGAATATTTTGTGCCGATATTAGTGTATTTTTGTCACTGATTTTCATTTCATCTTTGCCTTTCTTTGTGTGTTTGTTTTATAGATTATTTTGTTCATTTTTGTCCAAATTATTATTATTTTTTTTGATTTGCTTTGCTCATTTTTGTGAATTTCCCAGATTCTTTTGTCGACTGAAAAAGGTTTATTTTAAAGTAGTGCTGTCAAAATTGACGCATTAATCCAGATTAATTACTTTGCTTGATTAGTTTGATTTAAAAAATTTAACGCAGTTAACACAACGCATGCACAGCTCACAATGACTCAAAAATCACACAGTAATATTATTACACTCACTGTGCTACTGGTACACGAGTCAAAATCACACAATACACAATTTTTTGCAGCGGAATCAACTCGATGACAATGGATATGACATATTAGCCCTGTCGATGGGAAGATTAAATACAAAAAAACAAAACAAGACGGGGTAATATCATCAACAAGCTCTGCAGGAGGGAGTTTTTCTTTTTTTTTTTTTAGCTTTCAGTGTATGTGCATCACCTCCTGTCGTGATTTTTTTTTTTTTTTTTTCTAGCCTCACAAAATGAAACACATTCACGAATGGGTATTAATTGTGATTAATCCACAGTGGCCCTGTGATTAATCTGATTAAAAATTTTAATCATTTGACAGCCCTATTATAAATCGGAATCAACTAAATAAGTTCAACCCTAATTTTTATACATCTTAATGAATGCAAAACGTCCAAAAATCTTAAATTTGATGGAAAGTGACCCCAAAAAGGGCTTCAGCGTTACATTTAGCACGTTATTCCCGCAGCCGCCCTCAGAACAGAATAATTTCCTCCGTTTAGTTGTCACGCGAAAACGTTTCAACTTGCGACTCGGATCGTCGTTTTTTTTTTTTTTTTCGTTTTTTTTTCCCCAACCGTTCGAGTGACGTTGCGAGTCACTTGATCATTTCACTAATGATTTGATCACTTTTTGCAGCACTGTCCATTTCCTTCCTTTCGCTGCTGACAGATGACACGGGAAGTGGCGGCGCTGCATTAACGTCTGCTGTGGCGAAAACAACGCCCACAGCCCATATGCACCACGCCGTGCAAAACTGACCAATCCTAGGTGTTGAGACGCGGCGGTTCCATCGGCCCCAGGTGGCAGCGTGCCACTCAGGCATCTGTTTCTGCGCTAAGAATAACACGCCACGTTTTGCCGCTGCCATGGCGACCAGTGCATCCCTGCTGCAAGCTTCAGATATGATGTTCACTGTAAACTAGAGGCTTTTTGTCGCAGCGATGCCACAAGCTGTCGCAGCTTAAATTTAGAAATGAATCAGAATAATTTTCCCGGTTTCTGCCTGTGACTGTTGCGCAGTCGTCGTCGTTGTTTACTTTTTGTCAGGGCTTCATTACGATGATGTCAGAGCGATGAGTCGCTGTGTCGGTTCCACGCCACCGCTGCTTTTTTTCTCTTTACATTTAAAGTTTGCTACTGAAAACGCAGACGAGCAATACAACACTGAGTTGTTTTTTTTTAACTAAATGATTGTCATTATTCTTATGTCTAGTATTCTTTTCTGTCAATGAATACCATGATTTAACCATGTGCCTTTTAAAATTGGAAGTCAATTAGTTTTCTTTTCAGAATAAAGGCTGCCTTTTTTTTTTTTTTTTTTTTTAAACATGGCTCCCCGTTTTGTATTAATTCAGCATCAGAATTAATACGAGCTAAAGGAAGTCACTTTAATAACGTGTCTGTTCTTTCTCTTTGCGCTTTCCCCTTGGGAAGGGAAGGGAGGTAAGTTTGTTCCAGCTTCTTTTGTTCTTCGTTGTGTTTCGTTGTGTTTTTCTCTCTGCTTCAGTTCATTCCTGCACCAGAACGTAAAATGTAAACAATGATTTTCTATGTCCGTTAAACATGAAGGAGGAAAAGATGAGAGTTCTGTGTGAAACTACTGGTCTGCTTTGCCTACATCCTCTGTGCTCTGATCATGAGTTATTCTATGATTATGTTTATTTATTGTTGGATGAGTTTTTTCCCCAGACAGACACAGCAACAGCATGGACCAGAATCAGGCCTCTGTGTTTCCGTTTGGGAAGATTTCCCTGACTTTCGTGATTATTATTATTTTTCTCCGTCTACTCTGCGTATTCTTACTTTGACCTTCTGCATGACTTCGGTTCCTTCATCATCGTCTTCCTCCGTCCTCACCAGACCTTTGGTACCATGGCTGCTCAAAATACACATGGTATTGTTTTTCTCTTGGTCATATTGCAACGGACGTGTTGTGTTTTTGTTGTTTTTTTTTTTTTTTACTGGTTTAACTTTCACTTGAAGGCCTTCCGTAAGACCCTTTGTGAATTTTGGGTCGTCTTTTTTTTTTTTTTAATGGAATTGATTTAAAACTCAAACGACATTTTAATTAAAACAACTTCATTCCATTTTCAGTCATTTTTGCCTCTGACAAGGAAGTTTTGTTTTCATCAGCACGTCCGTTCATTTGCCAAAACAGTAACTCAAAAAGTTAAGAAAAGATTTTGGTGAAATTTTCACGATGGAGCCTAGGTCACGCTCACTTCCTTTGGCCTTTCTTTCACATTAACAGACCCAGTTTTGGGGGGAAAATGCAATTGCAGTCAATGGCAAGTGGCAGACAATTCTCTGATCACATCTGAATTATTTCCTCATTTACATATTTGACCATTTAAATGTCCATTTTACAAATCAAGAAAGTAGTAGTTTCTCATGATGGTTTCTCAAAATGGTGAAATATCAGTTAAATTTGTATGAGTTTGCTCAGTGGACTTAATTTCATGTCTCATGGGATGTACTTCACGACGCCAAATTTACCCTTGTTTTTTGAGAATGAAGTAGTGAAAGAAGGGACGAGACTCTTCGGCAGCTCTGAACATGCGACTTCCTGTTTGTAGGTTTACAACTGCTATTTCAATCTCAACAGTTCTACCCTGCTAATTTTTATAATTGTAAATTCATTATTTTCCACGTACATTTGTAAATGGTGGCGTAATTCAGTGAGGATCAGAAAATTGTCTCCCACTTGTCATTTACTGCAATGTAATTTTTTTTCCAAAATGAGGTCCCATCAGTGGGCGACGGCCCAGGCTGATCAGCGAGGCTCACGTGGAAGTAACGTAGAGGTGCAATTCCATCGCTGTTAGTCAGGCTCCAAGAAGCCTTCGCCCCGTAGAGATGCAGTACTTTGTACTTCTGTCTGAAAATACTAAGTGAATACATTTTTGTCATGAGTCATCATGATCTCAAACGTTTTATTTGGACCTTCTGATAAGTGATAAGTCCATCTTCAACCTCGTGCTCTGTCATTACTGTATTACAGCAAGTAATCTGACAAATCACTGCTGTGCTGGGGTTTGATTGACGTGTTTCTATGGCAACTCAACTCACGAGTGATGTGAGACTGAGTCGGACCTTTGTATCTTCTATTTATTCTATAAAGCGTAGTTTCACCTGAGATACACTCAGCTGTAGTCGTGGTTCAGTGTTCACACTAGTAACACTGTAATATGACTTTGTTTGGCACTGCTCGGTGAAGTTTTACAGTGTCAGTAAGCTAGCAGCTAGCGTTAGCTTACCCATGAGACCCCTGACGTACTACACTCCGGTAGCTCCACCGCCAGTCGTCCAAATATGATCACATCCTGTTTTTGGCTCCAAAATGTCATCCAGGAAGTGACCACCCAGTTGGCCTCAAAACGGTGGTTCAGAAACCAATGGGTAACGTCACGGTCGCTTGTGTAGCTCCAATCATAATCATAAAGACTGTCTCTAGGCACTTCACAATTCAAGGCCGAAACTTCAAGACTATATGGAGAGAAAAGGCAGCCGAACCGCTGAAAGCAAGCCCAGGGTGGCGGGAGGGAGAGAAAAACCTCCAGCAGAACCGATGGCTCTGGGGATGTGGTCCTCTGCTTCGACCGGTACATGGAGATATGCGGTATGTGGGTCTCATAGGTCAAACCTGGACTGACTTGGGTTTTCTATAGGATAGAAATGGCACAAAAATGATTTGATATTGGGATGATCCAGATTCTTCACCTTTGACGGGATACAGCTGTTTCAAATATTTTGTTTGTAACTCTAAATATAATACAAATGAAAAATAGGACAACGTCCTTTTAGGTTCTACCACGCCACTAAGTTTGATCTGAATCCTGGCAATATTTGGAGCAAACCGTCGCGGTGATCTAGAATGCATCTAGTAGGGAAAAACTAAGCTACCTTGGAGGAGATCTGCACTGTTTGGGTGTGTTCTGGTACTGATCCGATACTTTGCTGCGAGTCCATACAAATTATTCCCCCTCCCTGTGCTGGCTTTTTAAACCAATGCCCCATAACCCTCTGACATCATATGGAACCGTTTTGGACATTTCTTGCAAATTTCCACCTAAGTTTAAAATTACAACTTCATCTCTCAGTACACTCTTTACATCACTGTACCACATGTTCCAGATTTGGTACATTGACTTCTATTCAAATTCTTTTTTTGGGGGGGATTAGGCATCATATAATGCGACCTGTAAGCACCATCTCACTCTGAACTTGTGGGTTGAAAGTTGAGCTGGCGGGTACTCGGAGAGCGCAGACCTCCGCCAAGGCTGCCGTTCACCCAAACTCTTATTTTTTTGACCAGCCAAGGAGGTCATGTGATCATGTTGGTTTGTCCGTTAGCAAGATTGCACAAAACCCCTGGACAGATTTTGATAAAAGTTTCACCCAGAGGGACCCCCTGGGCCAAGGTTGAACCCATTAGACACTGGATGTGGTCGGTGCATTATTTTAATATAATACTGGCAAAGATGAGGAAAAAAATGACCCTATTTCATAATGATAAAGAAAGTGAAAAACTGATCCAGAATCCACATCCTGATCCGGATCACCTCCAATATCTATATTTACAATATAATTGGCTTAAAATAGTGAATAAGATATTAAAAGGATCAATACATTTTTATAGTTCTGGTCAGAGAGATGTCTGTGAAGATTCTCAGTCATCCA
>JAQQAE010020777.1:0-10609 GCA_029823295.1 Pseudamia nigra | reverse complement strand
GGTGGGGCAGAGACAATGGGTAGGGAAGAGATAGTTGGAAAACATGCAGGGACACCGGCCCTCGTTGCCCACCCCTGGACTAGAGGATGCAGAGGTGGAAGGACAAATTGCTAATACATTTTAGGTAAAGTTTTATAAGCTAGCATAAAAAAGAAAAAGTTTAAAATACAGAAATATGCGTACTTCTATTTTCCATGTTGTGCACTGCACTTCTCTCCCCTTGGTCTTAATAAATCTATCACCACAAAACAGAGGTTGTATGCTTTTTTAAAACTTTTCATTTTTGCATTTAGGTAAAAGAAAAGACCAAACAATAGCCAAAATTATCAATGAACACAAATTTGGGACGTAATCAGCAATGTATTAGCAAATTTTGAAAAAAACAGAGAAGGTTTATCAACAAAAATTGCCAAATAACAGAAATTTGCTAAAAAAAAATCAGCAAAATAAGTAGAATGTGCGCATTAAGGTCAGTCTCCTAAATCTGGACCTTTAAATTGCAGACTTTATAAAAGCACTGTATCACTGGTGTGTGTGTACTGTATGTACTGTACTCTACGGACACATACGACAGTTGACTCCCCAAGTCTCATCTTTTGCATGGTGATACTGCATTTTCCGCAGAGTTCACCTAACATGCTTTTGCTGATTGCCTAAAAGGTGAAAGGTCAACATCAGCTACATATTCGTTGCTGCCTACCTGAACCATGGGCCCAGCTTGGTCAAATCATAACATATCCGTATGCATGGTAACAGTGGTTGTCTCTTTCAGCAATAACACTATCATCACACAGGTTAATACTGTATTGCAATCACAGCTGCAGTTTAATTGTGCAGCTCTCGTATGTGGTTATAGTCTGAGGAATAAAGAAAAACTAACAAAATAAAATGACATAACAGAGAAAGAAAATCAACTTAAGGAAGGTGTCATATCATTCCTGGCTGATGTTACTAAAATATGTTAAACAGAAAAACAATCAAAGCACAGCACATTTTTATTTAATAATAAATAGTGCAATGAACAACTCTGAAACTAGGATGGTAGTCAGTAGAGCACAAACCTCCACCAAGGCCCATAGTACACTCTGTGAACACACCTAGATCTGTGCCACAGTCGTTAATGTTCATCTGTGTCAAAAATGTTGACACACTAGTGAATCCCCAGTATATCAGCTACACATTGGTGCTACATGCAGGTCTGTAACCCTTTGTGTTTCTATACAGCAGCTGCAAAAAGACTCCCGCCCCACCATTATAATGTATTTGGAGCTGCTAAATCCTGGCTTGTACTCGGATCTGCACCAAATTGGAGATATTCATAGAAACCCTTCTCCTGAATAGCTCAGATTTTTTCCATCAAGATCCATGGATTATTAACTAAGAAATTGCTGAAAATGTAAAAAAAAAAAAAAAACCATCTGGCAATGTTAAAGAAAGTGATAGAACATTGTTGGATCAGCCCTTTTAACTGGATCCTTGCCAAAAGGTAAGGGGTTCTTCTTTGGCCCAAATTGTACCCTTCCACCAAATTTCATAGTTTTTGCACAGTCCTGCTAACTGACAAACAAACAAACCAACAGACAATGGTGAAAACAAGACTGTCATGATGAAGGTACAGTAATTATTATTAAGTTATAAAAATAATTCTACGTGCAGAACAATTATAGTGTTGTTCACAATGTGTTTGATGTTGCTAAATATCAGTTTTGTTATAATATAGACTTTGGAACAGGCACTCTGCATTTCTCTATAATTGCTTATTCCAACATTTAATTTAGTCTATTTTTTTAAAACAGTTTGTAAAACAGATGATGATTAAATCATGTATTATTCACCTTGGTTTACATATACCCTTCTTCATTCTAAAAAATATAAATAAAATTTGATTTCCTGGAAAAATATGTGTTATGACCCCTGTTCTCTCTGGGATAAACACTAGAGCAGAATTAAAAGTATGAACATATGTATTTATGCTATTATGGGGTTATTGTATATGTATTTAATTGAGCACAGACATTTGTTTAAATCTTGATTCATTGTTCAGTATGAATATGAACTATACGTCTTTCATCAAAAATCAGTTATGTTAGCATATACAATGTTTCTTTGATTTTATAGAAACATGTTTTATATAATACCCCAATTGTTTAGAATTATGTAAACAAGCTTCTTCCTTTTCACTGCAAACATAATACTAAATATGCCCAAAAAATGTCAAATACAATGATGCACATGACATATATTATATCTGGACCTGTTGGATGCTGACGCCTCAAAACAACACGCCTGAATGTCGAAAAGCTTTGTAAGAATCACAAAAACAGAACAATTAGGCAGCCAGAACCAATATGCAGTAGTTAAGCTGGAGCCATTTGCTGACAAAAACCCTAAGATCTGGTTAAAAAAAAAAAAAGATTTAATAACAGCTCACCAAGTTTTTGCCTGTATCGTCCCCATTATCTAGACTCAAAACAAACAGTTTTATTTTATGTTCAAAAAGCAAACTAAATGTTGTTTGAGGTTACTTATATTTTGTATTTGCACTAAAAGCATAAAGGTTCAAAATGTAATCAGCTAAACACCTTAGGTATCAGGGATAATTGAAGCCATGTTGAAGCCACGATGTCTTAACTCTGGTGCCATACAGTTCAATCAAAATTATTAGCCAACCTGTTAATTAAAAAAAAAATTTTTTTGCTTAAGTGCTTTTTTAAAAAATGTCCCAGTTTTTTTTAACAGAACATTTCAAAACAAGCTTGTTTCATTTAGAGGCACCATGTTATTGTTACTTGCAAATGGAAAACAAAAATCACTAGGGTCAATATTATTAAACCCCAGAAAAACTGATCTTTTTATTCAGGCATAGAACAAACCACCACTTTTTCACTGAGTAATAGGCTAAGTGTGTGAACCAAAGATAAAACTGAACATTTGACCAATATTTACTTCAGAAGGAATGTAAGGAATCATGGGTAAAAGCATCGTGACAAAAAAAAATAAAGAATTTAAATCTGAGTAGAAGGATTGTTATGGACACAAAACAGGAGAAGGATATACAAAATTATCAAAATGTTTTTGAGTATCCAGAACTGGAGTGAGTAGCATAGAAAACATTAAGAAAATAATCACATTTTCAAATGGGGTTAATAATTTTGACCTCAACTGTATGCATCAAAGTGCAGTCACTTTAAATAAGTATCTGATTTTTATGCTTCTCTGCATTTAGATGCAGATACCAGACTACAAAGCTTAATCATTCCATTATTTCATTATACTACATTATTACTATATAATGATACAATATCATTTATATTAGTTCAGAAATAAAACACTTGCAATGGATTTTTATTTGCTCTTGCTTGTCTTTTGCAGGGCTGAGTCTAACTGTACTGTTTTGAGAATGATCACTTTGACAAGATTCAGAAGTTGTTTCTGGATGATGATGATTATCTTGTGACTTTGTTTTTTCTCATTACACAAATTAACTGGGGAACATATTTCTTAATTCTTTTAAGAATCACAAATAAATGTTTGTCCCGGATGACGATGTGTCATCTGATCTGCTGTCTCCCTGTGAGTAAACACAGCTGGAGTGCATATGTGTTAGTTTCATTAGTCTTTTAAACATCTTCTTAAATGCTATTCTTGTCTTTTGTAAATAATATGGTTGATAAATAGATGTTTTAGCTCTTAATTTTCAGTGCAGTTCATGAAAAAATAATAAAGTGCCCACTTTTAGGACCAGAGTAAAAATGAATTTATGGGGGTGACACTGATGCCACACACACTTGATGTTGCATCAGACTTCATTGCATTAAAACCGTTTGATTTTCATGCCTCTGCATCAACACTGCAGCGCGTAAGAGTCTATTTTTTCTATGTATTTCATAATACACATAAAAAAACACATTTTGAACCACATTCTGTTTTACAATAGGGTCAGATGGGGTTAATATTACATTGTTTGACACGACCTTTGAGCTGTGAACATACTAAGGTCACTGGGTGCACATAAACGTGAAGACATGAAAGAAATAGTTTAGATTTCCCTTCTTTTCTTTCATGTGGGGGACAAAACAACACAAGAGCGGACATGGTACAGAGGCCGGAGCCAGGACCTATACATAGCATACAGGGGAGGAAACAAACTGTGTCCATATATGGGCATTCCTACTACGGCACAGCACGCTCGTGGACATAAAATACACGGTCAGTGATCTCTCGTGAGCTTGCTCTGTCCTTCAACGGTTGCTTTTTTCCTCGCTTCAGTGTGCCACTCAAACGCGCGTAGTTTCCTCAGTCTTATTCTCAAACCGTCTGATCAAAAATGCAGTCTGTTTTTCCTTGGACGTTTCCATTCATGACTGTGAAGCTCCACCTTCCAGTCCACGTGCGTCACGGTTTGTTTACACGCCCCTCTCCCCCCTCCCGCTCCCCCTCGGATCAAAAGCACACCGCGGTCCAACAGGCGGGTATTTCATCAGCGACCACAGCCAGAGCATCTCTGTTCTCCTTCTGGTCCGTGTCCTTAAATTACTATCAGCCACAATATTTTAATAGGTAAGCGCCTTAATGTTTGATTGTTGTCAAAATATGGCTTTTAAATTGATGTCCATGTGTTTTAGTGACGTTTTCAGAGGTGAAGTGAACGTTTCCGTACCAGGGACAAGTAGAGTGATGCAATACTCACTCGTGTGTTATCACTTGTATTGGCGCACTAATTTTAAAATTAACAGCACTTATCCTGTCTCTGATTGGTTGTGTGTGTTCAGAAATAAGTTCAACAGCTAGCATATTTGATTTTTTTTTATTTATTTGTCGGAGCTCCGTGTTGTGTTTAATTTGTCATTTGAGCGGGCAATCAGCTGGCGCCCTCAAATGCTACACGGAAAAGTAGACATGGGACAGTTCGTTAGAGTTGACCTGTGTGAAAGAATGCTTATATTAAATTTTCGTCCTTTAAATAAAACGATTGGTCACTTAGCGGCGTTAGCACCAAAGGTTTTTCATTCATTGTTTTGGTTTTTGACGGTTAGCACACTATAGTAGCGGGATGTGCACTAAGGCATGGGGTTTCCCCAGTGGTGCTTTCACTGATGCACAAAAAGCGCCGAATGCACATTACTGAAATAATAACCCTCACTAAAACGAACAGTTTTTCCAAAGACGTATGCTTGATGTTATAAATAACTTATTACACTTAACTAAACAAGTCTACCTTGTTGTCTGAAATAATAGCGCATTAAAAACCCACACGAGCGCATTGTTTAGCATTAACGTACCTTTTACGTTACAGTGGAAGCTGATGAAACATTGAATCATCACAGGACCCAATCTCCGGACCTGAACTGAATCAATGACGGGAAATTCATGCGGTCTTAATGGTACTTAGAGCACCTTGTCCTTAGTACTGTTTGTGCAATAGGTAAATTATTTTTTACCGATAATTGTGAAGGCAACATTAACACCACGCGAGAGCGGCTAAGCCACCTAGCTAGCTGGTGTTTGAGATAGTGCAGACCGGTGGGTTTAGCTTCGTGGACGGTGTGGCTGACACTCACAGTAAGTACTGTACGCTTATTTTAGGTTTTCTTAATTTAACTCAGGCTTAACATAGCCGTGACTTTCCACGTCCGCTGTGTCTCGTGTAGTTAAAGTGAGTCACACTTTGAGGCGCCGTTCACGACGCCTGTCTGTACCATGCCTGTGTTGCATCAGCCGGCTTTAACATCCATGACATCCAACCCGGTATCAAAAATGTCGTACAATTCTTTTTTAACGAAGATAATTCGTAGGTAAGTGTAGCTAAAAACATTTTAAACCCGAATCTTAGTTGTGAAGTGGTTAGACTACAAGTACAGACTGGGACCGACCATTTGGCCACATGCCGTGCCACGTTCATCAAATGTATATCTATAGTAATTACAACCTGCACAGAAAATAAATAAACCCAGAGCAAAATGAGATGCTGTTAGTGCCTGAGTTGTAAACCGTGAAAGCGGTGTCACTGACAACAAGCATAAGCAGATCTTGTATTTTCGTTATTTGAAAACGGAGTGACCTAAAGGCAAACGCATGGGATCATTAGCCATTTGCCAGGGTTGTAAATACACAGCAACTCTAGTAAACCCAATCTTGTGAAGTTACTTGAGATTATGATTTAACTCTGGTAATTTGACAGTTGTATGTTTAGGGCCGGTGGATTTACAGCGCGTCTGTTGCGTTGGACTCAATGTGTTTGAGCAAGGAGTGGCTCATAGTTTGGTAACTTGGTACTGTATAAACGGCCCATCGTTGCAGTGTTGTAGTTTAATTCATTGTTTTATTCTTAGGGCCTGCCCATGCAGGTATGTACTGTTCTGAAAATGCCACAAGAACTGGAATGAACCTGAAACAGTATATCAGTGTTGTGTCGCAGAAAAAAAGCCTAAATGTTTCATCTATTGCAGAATGTCTTGCTGATCATGTGACTATTGTGTAAGAAAGAATTGCACAGTTTTAAGGATATAAAGTCTTTATACATATTTTGTGTATATTGGGAGGATCAAAGGAATTTGTCCCTTGTTGTGAGGGTTGTCAGGAAGGGCATCTGAAGTAAAAAACCTATGCCAGGTCAAACATGCGAATCATTGGTATTTCGCTGTGGCGACCCCTGAGGGGAGCAGCCCAAAGGAGAAGAAGAAGTTAATTGTCTAATTGTTAAATATTTTGCCCATTTTCCTTTTAATATTCTTGATTACTTGGTTCATTTTTGCTCATAGTGACTATTTTATTCACTAGTTCGATCGTTTTAAGTCAAAACAACATGGGAACAAAACCAGACCGTGGTTACAAATTGAATTTCGTGCTTTCTTGGTTCATTGATTCGTTTTATGTTTCAATCATGAATGTGTGCAGTGCAGACAGAATTCTCCAGAACACAGTGCTCTATGTACAGATTAAAAATATTCCCCTCTTTCTCCCAATATTCAAACCAAACATAGCCCACCTTTGATCAAATGTAACACCGAGCTGTCAGCAAACATAATGCTTAATACTCTCAGAATAAGTTACTTTTGTAAATCATGATTCCATTGATCATTCAGTGTTTTTTTCCTTCGCAACTAATAAAACACTGACTTTAAACTAACACTCCAAAACCGTGTTACTGCATCACATCAGCTCCATCTGTTGGTTCATGTTTGAAATGGTCCAGGCTTTATGGAGAAGTGACTGTTTATGTTTGTATCTATATATATATATGTATATGCAAACATACAGGGGCTGAGGTCGTGTGTGAACATTAGCTGGACATTCCTGCAGATCCAGTTGACCACCGTAACAACTTTTTGAAAGTGAACTAATTTACGTGAAACTCGTTGATGTTGTAAAGATCTATCCCTTGTCAGCTTTTGGATTAAACAGTGCTTTTCCTTTTGGGATAGATGCTGCTTGTAGCAAGAAAAGACAAAATTCTACTATTTGGTGGCCACCATTTTCAGCAGATACCTTGCGACTGTGGCTGATCAACAACCTCTGCTTGTATTGTTATGTTGGGACAGATTCAGAGGTAAATTCGACAGCTGAACCTGGTCAATTGGAGCGTTTCGGTGAGTTCTGTATCTGACAACTCTCATTGGAGTAGCTCCACTCCCGCAAAGACTGCTCACCCAACAAAAACCAGCACTTCCAGACAGACCGACCATCCTCCCAGAACACCCACTCAAGCCACTCCACAGACCACCAGGCCCCCGGTGGTGAAAACTCAAACCTACAGGGGCTCGACAAAGCCGAGCACTGAAGAAGGAAAATCACAAATGATGAATCTGAATGCACACACACCAACAGAACCACAGTCACAATCAACAAAACCACAACCACACTGATCCACACCTCATCAAAATGTGCTCAGGGTCTTTGAGGAACACCTACCCAGGATGCTCTCTGAAAGTGAGAACTAAGAAACATTACTGTGATTTATTTTGATGTAATGTGACTGACTTGATTGATTTTAATGCTGATTTTGATGACATCACTTCAAAATAATTCAAGCAAACAACAGTATTTTCTTCATTTGCTTTTGTCATGTCTGTCTTTTTGTTCCTCTTCTTTTTTTTTTTTTTACCTCGCCTATATATTTTTCATCTTTTCATTTTCTGCCTTGTATTTGTGTATCTTATATTACTTTCATGTTTTCCTCTTTTGTTACATCTTTTCAGTTTTTCTCTTCTTATTTTTGCTCTATTATGTCATTTTAACTTTTGGCTTCTTTTACATTGTTTTCATCTGTTTTGTCAGATCCAACAAACCCAGAATCGACTGGACCACCAGGATCTGCAGCTGCTCTGGATGAGTTGGTGGTCTTCCCATCTATGATGATACCTAAAGCTCTGAACTCTGAAGGTGAAGGTAATACCCCTGAGCTTGACCATACAACAGCTGTTATTGTGACTTATTTGATCTTTTTAGAAATCACGGAGTCAGAGAGAAAATCATTTTTTTGTTTTTGTACCTTTTATATCACCTTCACCTCCTTGTCTCTTGTCTTGTTTTGGTCATTTGCTTCTCTTTGCATCTTCTTGTGTTTCACAGTCAGACCCAGCAAACCCAGAACCAGTGGGACCTCCACAATTCACAGCTGGTCCAGATGTAGTGGACGATGATAAGGAAGATTGGGTGATAATGTTCCCTGAAGCTAAGATTTCTGAAGGTGGCACTAATACAGTATTTTTTACAAGAGTCAGACCATAAATAATCAGATAACTAGCATTGACTTAGACTGATCTGCTGCAACATTATGACCAGTAACTGGTGGAGTGGTCATAATGTCGATCATTCCAGTGGCTTTTGTCAGTGGGTGGATGTATTCGGCATCAAGTGAACATTTAGCCTTTGAAGTTGTTGCACTGAAAGCAGTAACTTGTCCAAGCTAAGTAACGAGCTGAGCAACTTTGTCAAAGACCAAATTTTGACTGGGTCATTGCATCCAAACCTAAAGATCTTGTTGGGTGTTCTAGTCTGCAGTGGGTAGTTGTTATACGATGAGGTCCAACTACCTTTGCTATGAGTCCATTCTCTAAGCTCCCAAGACAGACCCCCATAACTAAATCCTGTCACTAGACCCTAACGGCTGTTAGCCACTAGCCTCTGTTAGCTTGGCTAACGGCTGTTAGCTTTGCCGAGACCCGGAAGTGACTACTTGTTGTCCAGTTAAAACCTCGTTGTCAGAGGTAAATTTTTTGCAGTTTTTTCCTCGGTATCCAAATTTCTCGTTGTCAGAAGAGCTCTTGTCCGAGGTACCACTGTACATATAAAAAGGGACAATATAATAAAATAATTTTAAAAATGACATAATGGCCAAGAAAAACCCCACAACTCGTATGGGAAGATGCAAACGCAGTCTCCCACAACTCATTTTCCCCACATATTTATAGTTCACTTTTTGTTCATTTAATTCATTCTTGTGATTACTTTAATCAACTTTTACTGAGTTATGTTTATTTTATTCATTATATTATGTAAATTTGTGGGATTTTTGTCAATTTTATTTAGAATTAATTGGTGATTTGGTGTGACTATAATTAAATAAAATTGACCTGGTGACACACACAAAGCATACTAGAGCCTTTCTAAATAGAAATGTAAACTCCTGTTGACTTTTCACTTTAAAATCTGATCTTCCATGTCCTTTCAGATATATTTCAAATTGATTCCTGTAAATACTGATAAGACAACCACATTTCCAGGCCACAAAAGACAGAACGTTCCACCCACCTCCCACCTCCGACCACAGCATTACCCACAACCCCTCAGCCCTCTGCAATGGAAATCCCAGACTATCATCTAATTGGAGAACCACTAAAAGGTGAGTTTCACCTGTAGGGAAAAATACACATGAAAAAAATGCCCTCACAGTTGGAGATCTCGGGGACATTTCCACCACTGTAACATTTCAGTTATATTTTACATTCATTTTTGGGTTAATTTTGGTTCATTATCTGCTGGATACTGGTTCCACGATCCCTCGCTTGCATCGTCTGCATATCTGATGTGTCAGTGTGAGAGCTTAAAAATGGCTGCACCAGTTCACTTGAAATTTTCCAAGTATATTGATGACTTAAAGAGCTACATCCTGCCAACTTTAAGGATAGGCGATGCCACTGGATTCCAATAGGTAGCGCTACTTCTTGTTCTGAGATAAGATGCCATAAGTTGAAAATGGCTGAACCACTTTATTTCAAATTTGGCCTGATTCTTGACCACTGCATCTACATGCTATCAGCTTTCGGGATAGGCAGTGCTATTGCTTTTCAATAGGGGTGCTATCACACGTTATGACAAAAAAAAAATGCAATAACTCAAAAGTATCTGATTGAATTTACTTGGTGCTGCTGCTTGTTTCAGAAAGATGCAATATCTTGAAAGTGTCTGAAGTGATTTCCTTCAGACAACCAAATCAGAAACTTAGCAACTTTTCTGATAGCTGGTTCTACTGTGTCTTTAATAGGGAGCACTAGTACATAGAACAATAAAATTTGCAAATACTTGAAAGTGCTCCTCCATGAGTCGCCACCTTATCGTGGTGGAGGAGTTTGCGTGTCCCAGTGATCCTAGGAGCTATGTTGTCGGG
>JAQQAE010020776.1:0-10609 GCA_029823295.1 Pseudamia nigra | reverse complement strand
TCTGACTTTGTCTCCGAAACATCTTACATGTGCTGTCCCTCTGATGTACTCATTCCTGATCCTATCCATCCTCGTCATTCTCAAAGAGTGGTGAGATCTTCAAAGTCTGCACAATTTTACACTGAGGAACATTTTCTGAACTTGTTCCAGTTTTTAGATGCAGTTTGTTGCAGATTCGTGAACCTCTGTCCATTTTTACATCTGAGAGGCTCTGTCTCACTAAAATCTCCTTCTATACACAGTCATGTTATTGAACTGTTACCAGTTAAACTAGTTAGTGCCAAATGCTTTTCCAGTTGATTTTGATTTGTGACTATTCCTTTCCCAGCCTCTTGTTGCCCCTGTTCCAAGTCTTTGCAATGTGTTGCTGCCATCAAATTCAAAATGAGCTCATATTTTCCATGAAAAAGTAAAATGTCTCAGTTTCAACATTTGATATGTTATTCTGTATAGTCATGAGGTTTTGGCTTTGGATTGTGAAGCACCTAGAGATAATCTTGGTAATGACTGATGCTACACAAATACAATCGAACTGAAGTGAATTCATGGAAATAAAATATGCCTTCGAGAGATTTACATATCATTGCATTCTGTTTGTATTTACATTTTACACAGTGTACCAACTTTTGTTGGAAATTGAGTTGTATACTTTATATGCTTACTGTTTTATAAAAAAAAACATGGTCAGTTTGAATTCAAAAAAAGTGTGTCAGAGGTTGAGAACAGTTGAGGACCATTGCATTAGAGTAAAATGTTTTATAATACGTCCCTGTACAGTATATTTCATGATTTGCTGAGAAAGTAAGGAGCAGGGAAGTCCCTGCAGAGGAGATGACGAGGGAAGGAATGAGGTTTGCAACCTTTATTGTCTTTCGCCAGTGGAAGGTTTGAGCAAAGCCAGCAGTGACATCAGGATGTGACGCTGCCAGCTGCTGGAGGTCACACTGCTCACAAGCATCAGCTCTTAATGACACTAATAGACGTTTAGAAAATGAAATCTTTGTGGATGAGCACTGAAATGAGATCTCAGTTCCTATTTGTATTATATTTGTATTTATTCTCCAATAGCTTGTCTACAATTCTTATCTTCTACAACATAATCAGAATAACTACTCCTGTGTGTTCTTTATGCAGATGCCAGTCATTTCAGTGAGTGGGATGATGGGATCGAATTAAGAAAGGTATGAATTCTTTATTTTTTTAATTCACTGACTTTCATTCACTGTTATGGTATACCGGTACTAAACACCTTTTCTTTCGGTGATTTTCTTTATTTTTCTCATTTTCAACATTGTACATTAATACTGAAGACATTCAAATTGTGAAAGAACACATATGGAATTACAGAGGAAAACACAACATGCAGAACATGTTTTGCATTATGCATGTCATATTTAATCTGGTCCAAAGTGGCCACATTTCACTTTGATGATAGCTTTGTACACTCATGGCCTTCTCTCACCAGATTCACCAGGTAGTCACATGAAACAGTTTTCAGTTCACAGGCATATTTTCCAAGAGTTTATTTGTGCCATTTCTTGCCTTCTTAATGTAATTTAGATCATCAGTTGTCGTATGCAGAGGAAGGCTGGGTACAGAGTCAATACACCTATTAGTTTTTTTTTTTTACAACTACTGTACAAATCCATAATATGGCCAGAAACAGACTGTCCTTTCAGTAAGAAGTCCACATTTTTTGTAAATAAATATCTGATTGGTGGTGACCCCCATCTACAGTATGTACAGTATGCATCAGCATTAATGAGGGCAGAGAAGAGGAAGATAGCCTCAGACATGGAATTTACAGCAATGCAATCATGCCAATAGTCCTCTACAAATGGGAACATTTGGACCAATGAAATTATTTCTGTTGAGGCCTGATTTCTCTCAAGCAGCCTCATTGGTTGTAATCCCAGGTGCAATGTCTTCTCCATTGCAAACCTGCCTGATGCCTCTGTAAACACAATAAAAACTTGCAGTGGAGGAGGCATTATACATAATTAAGTATGTTTCATTCTTTACAGGCCCGTGGTATCCAGAGTAATGATGATTTGAGTGGTGTTTTATGGAGAGACCAAAATGAGGTAAGTGAACACAGCGAAAGTCTAGGCAGTTGAAATAACCAATAATAGCTTACTGATTTATGAATTTGCTGCATTTCACTGGTGCATGCAAAAAAATCCTAAAGAATCAGCAGGTGTTTCAGTTAGTTAGATTTCAAATAAATCATTTTACATTGTTTCCTGTTTTAGACAAAGTTAATATGTGTTTCACCTGCTGCCCTCATCCATGACTTCCTGCTCAGACCAGTGCTGCTCACGGCATACAGTCTGGTGATAGATGCCCCCTTTCCTTGAATCACCACCTTATCATGGTAGAGGGGTTTGCGTGCCAGAGTGATCCTAGGAGCTATGTTGTCAGGGCAATTCACCCCTGGTAGGGTCTCCCAAGGCAAATTGGTCCTAGGTGACAGGTCAGGCTGAGAGTGATTCAGAAGACCTCTATGACTATGCCTTCTTGTGGGCCCACCACCTGCGGGAAGGGTAGTAAGGGTCCGGGGCTGTGTGGTTTCGGTTGCAGCCGAAGGTGGGGGCCTGGGTGATCCAATCCTTGGTTGCCACAACTAGCTTCAATTGGGAGGAGGCTCTAGGGCAGACCCAGGACACGCTGGAGGGACTATGTCTCTTGGCTGGCCTGGGAACACTTGGGGGATCCCCCGGAGGAGCTGGATGAGGTGGCTGGGGAGAGGCCAGTCTGGGTTTCTTGCTTATGCTGCTGCCCCTGCGACCCTGACCAGGATAAGTGGGAGATGATGGATGGATGGTTGGATGGATGGATTGATGTCCAAATAATAGATTCAGGTCAGTGTATTTTAAAATCCATTACATCCATCCATCATCTTACACTTCTCTGGTCTGGATCTGGGTCCAGCAGTCTAAGCAGAGATGTTTAGACTTTCCTCTCCCGAGCCACCTCCTCCAGCTCCTCTGGGGAGACGCCAAGGTGTTCCAAGGCCAGCTGAGACACATAGTCCATCCAGCGTGTCCTGGGTCTGCCTTCTTAAAGCTGGACAGGCCTGAAACTTCTCCAGTGTGAGCTATAGGTCATGGAACAGGTGACATTAACATTTTAATCATGATTTGGTACAAAAGTACAATCAATGGGGTGGTTGAGTTTTTGGGAGTAAAGAGCGACCAATAATTGCCAGTTTGGCAGCAAATGCATGAGAAATGTATTGAAAAAATGATCAAAGACAGTGACTGTTTCCATGCACTAGCGGTTAGGTGAATTGGTCACTCTAAATTGTCCATAGGTATGAATGCGAGTGTGAATGGTTGTGTGTCTCTCTCCCTGCGATGTACCCCAGGGTGTACCCCGCCTTTGCCCAAAGTCACCTGGATAGGCTCCAGTGCCATAGATTAGGGTCAGCTACAGCTACATTATCAGAAAATGCTGGAAACATGACCAAATAATAGTAATAACACTGTCGTATCCCATGTATTTTTTTGGAAAATGCTTCATTTGTGTTAGGACTTGGTTGCAAATATCACCTGGTACTTTTTGTACCTTCTGTTGGCACCTGTCTACTAGTGTGCTTGTAAACACAGTCAGTGTTCTTCAAGGAAGAGTTGGAAGGGATTTGGATATTTCACATATTACACTGGATGAACCTGTTGAAGCTGATAATACAGTGGAAGCTGAACTTAAGTTGAACAACTCTGACTTGTTACAGTGAAACAAGTCAAGAGCTGTCACTCATACCGACAGACCCGTAGAGATTCACATGAAAAACCTGTCACAGAGCTACAGACATGAACTATCACCACAGTCTTTCCTGCGCCATGAAGAAGCCTCATGTCACCATGTGTCCAGAAATGTCGTCGACTTCTCTGAACTCGGAGGGTGGACCACATGACTCAGTGAAAACATGGACTGTGCTCAGACCAACCAGTGTCCAGTGTTTGGGGCGAGGTCGACACCATGCACTCCAGACCAAAGATGAACATGGCTGTTATGAAATATAACACTGGCCTTGACAATTGGCTTTACTATAAAAGCAGTTATTGGTCCTTTATCTGCTTTAGATTAGATCTGTTAGGTGCTACTGCTGTGTCCATATAGTCTGTGTGTGAGTGAAGTGTAAACCTTTAATGAGCGGACACTGTTTTCTTTCAGGAGCAGGCGCAGAACGTTTTCAAAAGAGTAAGTCTTCCTCCTTCATCTTGATTCATTTGCATTAGTTTGGCTGAATATTGACTTCACCTTCTCTTTTTTATTAGTTCCTCTTCCATTACTCTAAAGCGCGAAACTCCGTTGGAGCTGTACAGCAAGAGGTGAGCTCCCCCTAACGCACTTTGCACTTAATGTTTTCTGCCATCATAATGTTAAATGTCATCACTGCTTCAGCTATTTCCACCAGTCTTTTACTTGCTGAAGTCTTCATCAGAACATTTTCATCCCCCCCGGAAGTAAACCTTCCCCAGACCCCATGTGTCGGTACAGAACTTGAGTTTGTTCTATACCAGCCCTGAGAGATGTTTGTCCCTGTCCTATCAGAGGATGAGGTGTGTGTCTGCCAAACTCACTCACATGTCTGCTTATGGGTCCAGGAAATTACACCCACCGAGTCCATCTGTGCGGCCGTCCACGTACTTTGTTCTGATGGACTGGGCAACCTGTGTGCTACTAAAAGTTTGATTCTCAGTCTGTAGGTCGATGTGGCTCGGTTCTCTCAGCTCTGTTTCCTCTCTAGATTCTCCACCTGTTCTATCGGCATCGCGATCCTAATTACACTTATCACTCCCCAGCCGCCGTGTCCCATGCAGGCTAATTAAAGAGAAGTCACAAACCACGCCCACATCCGCGAAATGTCAATCATATCAGTGAAAGCATAGCTGAAAACCACGCCTACGGAAACTGGATCGTAACACGGATGCTTCCTGCCTCACACAACAATACAGATAGCTCAAAAGGCATTGCCACAAATAAAATAAGAATTTCAATTAATGTGCAGCATTTTTATGTTTTCCTGATGAAGGTCTAGGACCAAGACATTGTATGAATAAAAGGTATTTTATAAGTTAAGGCGATGTGCGAGAGTTTACTTCAACGCCATAAATTCACCACAGCCGAGCTATGTTTACAGTCTTCTACTCGTCATTTATATCAAACCCTGTTGACAGTGTTGGGTAGAGTACACAGAAACAGTACTAAAGTAAAAGTACTGTCACTATATGGTCATTGATGGATGAATGGTCCTTTTTTCATTTTTTCATTTCTATTATTTTATAGATGTTGTCCTAAACCCTGCAGTCATTCTCATGTACAGTATACTTAAAAAGTGCTTACACTGCACGTATATTTTGATGCCATACAAATCAACAGACGATATAAGGTCAGAATTTTTAATAAAGCATTCAATAAAAACAAGTGGTGCAAAAACAACATACCGTGACGCTACAAAAAACACAAAGAGTCCATGTCTTTTTCAGGGGAGGTTTATTTCATCCATTCTGTGCCTATTCCACCGTCATGGACCTATAGCAGGGGTGGGCAATCCCAGGTGCTGAGCGCCGCTGTCCCTGCTTGTTTTCCAGCTTTCTCTGCCCTGCCCAGGCACCTGGGTCAGGTGTGTTCAATCAATCAGAAGCTGGAAGATACAGTGGGTCGGGTAGAAACACCAGCCCTCGTTGCCCACTCCCTGCTATATATACAAAAAGAAAGTCTAGGTGCTTAACTGGCCTGCCTAGAGCCCTGACTTGTAACTTATTGAAAATGTTTGGCACATTATGAAACTCAAAACACAACAAAGGAACTGAACTGTAGAACTGCTGAAATCCTACATCAAGCAAGAATCAGAGAATGTTCCACTTTTGAATTGAATAGAATTGATGCTGCATGAGATGTATCCATGACCCTGACTCAACTTTTCTGAAAAGCGTTGCAGGCACCAAATTCCAAATGAGCATACAATGTTTAAATAAACAATTAAATTCCTGTGTGTTTTGTCTGGATGCATGGCGACTCAGTGTTTTTGGTGTAATATCGTGTCTCTTTCCTCTTTCAGTCTGACTCAGTTCACCCTCTGATGCGACTTTCACCCAAACTCTCCCAGAGAAGAAAGAAGAAGGTGTTGCTTTTGGTAAGAAAATCTGACCTTAACATAGCACGTGTTGATTTTGTATTTATTAAGAGTCAAAACAAGTAACGATAACACAGTTTGAACTACACATCTATTTAGAAAATATTAACATCCTCTTTGACATTAGCGCATAAGTAATTAATCCCTTATTAATATTTTAGTTGGGGGGGATCTAACATTTCCTTTTGACATTGGGGCTGTAATGATTTACATTTTATTATTTTGTTGTAATGAAAAAGGCAGGAATATTCTGGAATATGGGGCATTTATTAGAACATTTAAAACCACCCATGCCTACAGCTGTTAGAATCCTGGTGTTTACAGAACTATTTTGATCCATGTCTCTAAATGTGTGGCATGCTGTGGCATTTATTCATTATGTTGTGGATGTTGATCACTTTCTTGACAGTTTTGATCATTTTTGCTTGTGTTTTCACGATGACTTCATTTTTTTTGTGTTCATTTTCTAAATTGTTTTTTTCAATTTCAAATCTGTTAACTTTCTTGATTATTTTGTTCATTGTCTTCATTACGTAGCAATGTCTTGTCTATTTTCTTGGTTATTGTCTTCAGTTTGTTCATTTTCTTTATTTCCCGCCATTCACATTTATGATGTGATGACATGGGCAAAGAAACAGAATAGTGTGAGCTCATAAATGCAGTCACGACATTCCAGTTTTTTTCCCTTTATTCTGAAAAAAAAAACAGCATTATGAACAGCCTTTTTAGATTTGTTCATTTTTCATTTTTTGTTTTTTGTTCAATTTGCACATTTTGTTCCTTGTTTTGTTCATCTTCAGAATTAATTTGTTTATTTTTCTTCTCATGTCTTTCAGTGCTGTTCATTTTCTATTGCTTAGCTTTGTTTATTCTGCAGTCATTATGAATTTGACACCTCAAGGCACTTTAAAACACTTAAATGCACAAAACAATTCAAACTCGCAAGATCCAAACTCAGTCTTAACTCGGCCTGGACTGTCAGAATATTTAAAGCTAGGTCTGTTTGTGGACTTTGGTGGCTCGCCTGCCGCATGCCATTCCCCAATCTCCGTCCTGTCTCTATCGTTATTTTTTAAAAAAGCAAAAAAAAGTCAAAAACAAATCCTTACAGAAATGTGAACTGTTTGGAACCAGCTTCAGAAAAGTTCTCTGCCTCATCTTACCTGAAACCATAAAGGGAGCGACAGGTAATGAGCTCTCATGAGAGATGGGGGACAGCCAACAGGTGGCAGTATGGGGCAGATACACATCAAGTCATACCAGATTGTTCATGTTCCATTGTTGTGCAGATTTATTCTGACACATCTGCACCAGGGGGCAATGACCGAGGCTGTTCAGTGAGACCGATGCCGAAGTAACTTTAAGTTGTAATTCCACCACTTGGCCACTGGGGAACCAATCGTCCAGCTCCAAGAAGCTTTTTTTCCTATGAAGATACATGTGATTCTATCTAAAATACTAAGCAAATAATTTTTCTTCATGGGTCATCATGGTCTCAAACGTTTTATTTGGATCCTCTAATAAGTAACGTGATGATCCATATTTAACTTTTTGCTCCGTTATTAAAATATTTCAGCAAATAATCCAACAAATCACTGCCGTGCTGGGGTTTGATTGACACATCGCTATAGTAACAGCTCACTAATGAAGTCGGACCATTTCGGACCTTCATATGTTCTATTGATTCAATATGTTAATAGTTATACATGACATACACTCGACTGCAGCTGTGTGTAAGTGTTTACACTAACAACACCGTAATATGACTTTGTTTGACACTATGTGGTGAAGTTTTACCGCATCAGTAAGCTAGCGGCTAATATTAGCTTCCCATGAGTCCCCTGGCATGAACGCTTCGTAAGCCCCACTGCCGTTCATCCAAATATGGTTACATCCTGTTTTTGGCTCTAATATTCCGTCCAGGAAGTGACAACCTTATTGACCTCAAAACGACCCTTCACAAACCAATGGGTGATGTCACTTTGTCCAGTTTTGCAGTAAACACAGACTATGATCTGCACCTGTATAGTCAGTTTGTTTGACCATGCCATAAGAACTCTCACGATTAATGCTGACTCGTATGTCTGAATCTGTTGTTAAACTGTTGGACGGATACAGGTGTCGACATTCTCATAAAGGTTGTGTTAAAGTACAATCTGACATTTATTTGCTTTGTTTTTATTGGACTTGGCGTGGCACGTCCACTAAAAAATGTCCGCTGCAGCGATCACAGCTCCGCCATGCTTTATCGCAGCGATTTCCTATCTCTGCCAATGTAACCGTATGTGAGTCCCACCCACTTCCTCCTCCGTCTCTTCTGTTGTGGGACCAAACTCCGGACAAAAAACAAAACAGATTATTCAATTACCCGACATCCATTTCATTTAAGTTACACCGTTACTTACACACATGATGCCTGATGATTTTGTAAGTCATAAAATGCAGTCGCAGAAATAGTAAAATTGCTTGTGACATACATTATAAAACCAAAACGGCTGCTATTGCCGAATATAACCTTAATAACCTTCTAGGGTTCTAGGTTGTTGGGAGTGGTATTCTGGTTGTGGTGTGAAGAAAAAAAGACAAAGATGAGAGAAAAAGATGAGGAAAACGTCAGTTTTTTATACAAAATGACGTACCCAAAAGTTTGCCTGTGCCTTTTAGTGAACAGCCATTTTCTTGTGTTACTCAGCCATCCTCTTCTCCCTCGTTCTTTTGCGAATAAAGTACAAAACATAAACATCATTCCCAGTCTGCTCATGTGCTGCAGAGACTTTTCTGCAGCTCTGAACAGAACGTGGTGAAATCAACCCTCGTGTGGTATTTGGGTCAAATTGACCCTTTGTCATATACTGTATTTGTAAGGAGAAAATGTGTAGTGTGGGAAAAAAACAAAATCATCACCAAAACGAATAAAATACTTAAAAATGAAAGCAATGAACAACACTGAAGAAAAAAAAGGATGAAAATTATCTTCATACTGAACAACATAACCGAGAAAATTAGCAAAATAATTCAGAAAATGAAACAAAATAATCAATATCAACAAAACTGTGCAAAAGAAAAATATCCAGGAACAAGTTGAACAAAAATAACCAAGAAAATTAACAAATGTGAAGGAAAATTAACAAATGTGAAGGAAAAATGAACAAATGTGAACAAAACAAGCAACAAAATGAACCAAAAAAATTAAAAAAAAAAAAAATCAAGTAAACGAGCAAAAACGAACAATATGATGAAGAATCGGAGCAAAACAAGGTTACAGAATTATATGAATAAAATAAACCACAAAAATGAAGAAATCACCCCAAAAAAGCTGAAATGGATCTGTTCCGTGCTGTGAAGTTACTCACTACCTCGTGTACTTTTATCTACACTTCTACTTCCTTTCACTGGTTCTGTTCTGTACTGATTCTACTCCCGTGTTTCCACACGACACAGCTTCTCTTTACAAATATATGACAAAGGGTCCATTTCACCCGAAAACCAGACGAGGGTTAAGTGATGTCAAATTTGCAACTTCCTCTTCGTAGCCTTGATAATTATGTATCGTTACCATCTTACTGTATAACAAAACAGTTTTATAACAAACCGTTACCTTCTTGACTTGTAAACTGGTTTTTCAAAATGACAAATGTGTAAATGGTTTCATGATTCAGTAAGAATCAGAAACATGTCTGTCACTTATTATTCACTGTAATGTCTTTTTTTTTTCCATGAGTCCAAACTAGCAGGAACTTAGACAATCTACGAGACGCCCAATCAGTTTTAAATATGTCTAAAGACCCCGCCTGCACCCTAAATCAGCTGGGACGGGCTCCAACACCCTCCTTGACCTTTGCAAGGACTAAGGGGCAAAAACGAATGTTGTCACATTCAGAATAGTACCGGTAGTTGAAAACTGATGTGAATGTAATGGTATTGACGAGCTATGAATTTGGCAGGAGACATGTGAACAACATATTCCAGATGGTATTTTTCCTAATGGGGCATTTTCTAAATAAGACGTGGGAAATGCTGGTTATTCCCAAAAAATACAGCATATTCAGAAAATGCCTCTCAGCTGGTTTAGGATCAGCTGCGTTCGAGACAAAGATCCTCTCTGGTACAGATGGACACTCAGGAGTCAACAGCTCTGGTCATAATGAAAACACATTCATTTCGAGACATAATGATGCAGAATTGAACATGCATCTCAGCGGGATCTACCGACACCACTACACCTTCTCCAAATAAGGGAGAAAAAAAAAGTAATGAAGTAATAAATGATTAGGCAAACCAGCAGAAATCAAATCAGGCTTGATTTTCCCTAATGCTGCCTTTTTATCTCTGTCTTGCTAATGCTAAGAAGATTAGAGCTCTGCCAGAGGGGATGTTGTAAGAGGGAAAACATCTACAGAGGAAAGAAGAATCGGGCTGAACACTGAAGTGGAGCAGCAGACATGCAACGCCTCTGGACATCACCCC
>JAQQAE010020775.1:0-10609 GCA_029823295.1 Pseudamia nigra | reverse complement strand
TATGCTGTCTGGCAACACTCTCACCCACTACTACTTTGCAGTCTCTGACTTCCTTCAAATTACATCGTCTACACAAGTTACATCGTCTACACAAATAATAATAATAATAATAATAGTAATAATAGATTTTATTTGTAACACACTTTTCATTCAAGGAATCTCAGAGTGCTACAGCAAATACAATAAAAACATCAAATATCTAACGATAAGTGTCAGCAATTATAATCTTTCTTAAATAAATAAGTTTTCAGGTTAGCTTTAAAAAAGTCCAAATTCTGTATTTCTCTGAGCTCCATAGGCAGGTTATTCCAAAGCTTTGGTGCAACAAAGCAGAAGGCTCTGCCCCCCATGGTTTGGAGCCTGGTGGTAGGAACATGAAGGAGGTGTCTGCTGGATGACCTGAGGGTACGGGTGGAGGTTTGCTGTGTGTATTATGTGTGTTACAGATACATCACTGCACAAAAAGACTTGAGCAACTTGGTTTTGTTATTTTAGCAGATTATATTAACCATGTACTGTCAATCACAATAAAACCGGAACTCACATAAACATTTCAGTTTCTCCACAGTGTACTGAAAGTATAAAGGTGCCATTCAGCACATGTGTATATTGTTTGTTCAACATGTCATATGAATAAATATAGATTTTTGCCTGTTGCCAAGATATTTAGTTCTCACTTTCACGTGTTTTAACTATGCACATATTTTCTGTATTTTTATTTACAATCCTACAAAAACAACAAACCAATGATATTTGCAAGTTCTACTCTCAAACTGATTTTGATATTAATTTTCATTCATTTTTGTGCATTTGTTTGGTCATTATAAACTTAAAAACAAGAAACAACAACAAACCCAGTACATTAAGTGCACAATAAAAGCCCGCACTAATGAAAATAAAATTGACATGCAAGGCCATTTCTATGCAAATTCAGCTCCCTTTCAATTACTTTATTGGTTAACATGTCTCAAATAAAGCTCTGTGTGGTTTTTACCCCTTCGCAACATCCTGTGTCAAAATGAAACCCAAGTCTCACGGTGCTGCTTCACTGCCTCTAGTCATTCATTTGAGTTTCACAAAACAACAAGCCTTTGGTGAAATTGATTCCAGTACATTTAGTTTAAGGCTCTAGTATATTTGACAAACAGGGCCATTCAAATATTGAAACTGAGTTGAGTCTTAAATGCCAACTAAATAATTGTAACAAACAATATTATTGTCTGCTCTGTTCATTCCAGGAGTGTAGCAGAAGATTAATAACAGTCTAATTATGCACTGTGTGAAGAAGGCATAGAATTCTGAAACATAAGAAATTAATATTTGTTTGCCTTTTCTTAATAAAATGAATTGCAACAAAAAAGCCATTGATAGAATGTCAGGATAGCCTCATTTTCTGATTCTGATATCTTACCAGTGGCTTTTCTTACTGCAAATCAACCTGTCAAACCTGCAGCTCGAAGTCTTCCCTTCACTGCTGAGCCTGAAACTTGCTTACTACAAACACTATTAAGCTGTTCTTGAAGCTGTTGTCCTGTGATCCGCCTATCACGCAAGCTGTTGCCTCAGAGAACCTTGTCTTCTGCTTTTGTTGTGGCTTTGGGTCTGTCAGAGTTTCCCCGTGTGTCTGAGTGCCTTTTGATGCCGTACTCACCAACACCTTGACATTCTGTACAGTTTCTCTGTAGGAAAAACCTACACTTTTAAATGTCTCTCTTCCATTGTTATTTGCCCTTTTCTCACCATTTCATAGCAACACAATGCCTTCTGCAGTACAGTACAGTACTGTTCAAATTATACTCACCAGGGTATGACACCACAGTGTGTTCCAACACTGCTTTTATGCAGACAGGAGGAGTTTTAATTAATCAAGTGAACTGGGGACACCCGTAGGAATTAGTAGCACCAACTTTCGAGGCTCGATCAACCTCCACTGGTGCAGAACAGCTTTAAGCTGTTAAGCACAGGACAAATAGATATAATGATAAAAAAAGGTAGTCTCTTAATTTCACCCAGCTAAATGGAGAAGATTATCATGATTATATTTTTTTAAAAAAATCACAATTATCTCAAATGAACTCCATCATACTCACCTGTCTTTTGGCACTTCAGTTGTGTCTGATGCATTTTTTTCCAGACGCTCCCTAAAAAAAACGTGGACTCTTATTATTTTCATTGTAAAATAAGTTGACAAGCGCATGTGCAGTATGATGACACCATTCACAAGTCATGAGACATAACAGCTGCAGTGAAGAGCACTCAGGAAAACACAGGAGGTGTTCCTTGAGCTCAAGCGTAACCTTTGGTCTATGACTCACTCCTGCCGGGTCAACGTCTGCAGCCTCTCAGTGTAAAATGATCATGTTACTGCTATCTTTATGCTAATTTTTGTCTGTATTCAGGTGGATCAGTGAGACTGTCGGTAACTCTTCTGACAGCCGACATGAATCATCACTTCACCTCCACATTCATTTATAGCGGGTACCTCAGAGCTTTCTGTTCTTGCTCCAGTTGCTCTTTGACCGCCTTGAGCTCCTTCAGCAGCGCCGTGTCTGTGCCGTTCACCCACGTGTACACGACGTCAATAGGCATGGGCAGACAAAGCCTGCAACACACATCACAGAGGTGTCACACTGCCTCATACACAGTGCACTGTTCTTTTACACACACTCTACTTCACAAAAAGGGGCTAGATGATAAATCAATTACGGTAATTCTCATGGATTTTTGTATTCACAAAGTAGTTAAGTTTTCATTTTGCTGATTGGTACTGCAATCATTTTATTTATGATTAATTTAAGATTGCAAAAGCCATTGCATGCTCTAAAATAATAATGAACAAACAAAGCAGCAAATCACAAAAATCATGCTCTATTAGTGTGCTTTTATCTTGTCATTCCTGATAAGTCTTTAAGCCATTTTCATTCATTTGCAACTTTCCTGAATATTATGTTCCTAGTCTTTTACAACATATTCATCTGTTGTCTTGTTGCATCTTTCCCCATATAACTTTTTGTCTCTTACATTTTCATCTTTAGCATCTTTTACGTTTTGACACTGTTTTTTTAACATCATCTTGCTGCATTTGCTCCACCTTCTACTTTTTAAAACCTTTACAAAAATATTAAGGGCACAAAATAAACTTGTGTTTTTCTATTCAACTTTCACTCAGGATAGGAAATCAGTCATTACAACATATGGAAAGAACGCCCTGACATTTATAATGCTAACTATCCAGTAATATGAAATATTTACTACAAGAACATTTTTCTCTCTGTCACCAGGGGGTCTGACAACAGAAAACACCAGGACAGAGACTAAATATGTCAAGGCTAATTTCCTAATGAACACATCAGATGATTTACAGGCATGCAGGTCATATCATGAGTTAATCACGTTTTCTTACCTGCTTTGGAATGATTTCCCACCTACGTTGTCTCTGTAAGAGTCAAAAAGCACATGATACTGGTCCCGACTCCACTCCACCACCACCTGGGTGAAAAACATTCACACAAAATAAAAATGTTATCCATGATACTGTTTATTAGTTATTAGGTGACACATATTATATCAAATGAGAGCCTCTTACTGTTTACATGGGCATGTCTTATGTAACAAAAAAAATTCAACAACAACGTAGATAAAAATTAATTTAGGTTGTTCTGATTCGGCTTTGACATGGGCACAAGTTTCATTTGAATATTGGGGAGATATTTTTAGTCTAGATTCTAGACATGTCTAGATTCTACCTGGAGGTTTTCAACATCACACACTTCATCATCTATGTTTTGGTGAATAGTTAATGCATCCGTTTGTGCCTGAAAAACTGTGAGAAAATTAACAATGATGAGTAAAATAATCCACACAGTGAACAGATATGGACAATATGATCAAAGAAATTAGCTAAATAAACAACAAAATAAACAAAAAGAGGACAGAGCTTACGGAGATTCACTATTAAATGACATCTATGCATGTTTACTGCAACTGAATCCAGACATGGTCACATTTTATTAGCAAATATACAAAAATAAGTAACAAAATGAACTAAAATGGGAGCAAACTCACCAGTCACGAATGCACACATTATAACTTGTTTATGTATTTTACCGCTTACATGTAAAATAAGACTGGGCATTTGTTGCAATTGGAGCAACAAAACAGACAAAAATAATTGAGATATTAGCCATAAATGAACACATATCATGACAAACTGTTCACTGCGTGAAAAGGCACATATATGTTTTGCCTCTACATGTATGTTCTGTGACATGTACATGTAATTGAATAAAATCCTCTGCTGTGAACACATGATCAACACAGATGTTATGCTCCGTGGACAACGGGCTGCACGGAAGTATGTCGGTTTAAATGAACGCAATCGGTGCTTCAGTACAAGACGGGAGACGACGTGAAGCAGCTGTGAGGTTAGAAGTGCTCACTGAGCCATAGAAATGGAGTTCTGTAGAGAAAGCTCACCTCTCCGAACTGAAAGGCGGAAACAATCATGAGGACGATTCCGCCGAAGCAGAGGTACAGTCCATATCGGTGGGACAGACAGGTGTACGTCTGCCTCTGTAGCAACTTCAACACCGAGTTCACGACTACCATGGTTATCCTGGGCGACGCATACCGCTGCATTCATTCAAAACACAAAACTTACAGCGATAAAATGACTAAAGTAAACATTACAAACAACCCACATCCGTCAGCTGACCGTCAGTCAGACCGCCTGACACATGACAGCCGTACACGTACTCTTACTCTGCGGGGAAGGGCTACAGGAGTGCGGTTCCACACCGCCCCCCGGTGGTCAGGAGCAGGTCCGGCACCGTGAGCTTACCTTTACTCCTGACACGTACTTGTACAGTATCAGTCCATGGGCCAGAGCATAATCTGGTCCATGTCAGGGTGGCAAAACTTGATTGTGATTTTTGAAAATATGTATGTCTGTAGATGATATTTGGGTATGATAGACCTTCCTCAGTAGTAGCTTAGTCACAGATATCACCTCATGAAGTTAACAACCCCTTAAAATTAAGTGGTCTTTTAGAGACTGTTTGGGGTCATTGTCAACGGGACCTTATAGGCTTTCATGTAAGCCCAGTGTTGTATCTTTCTGACAAACAAAAAGGTCACATGACCTCTTTAAAAGGTAAATTTCACACATTTTCTCACAATTTTCACCTAAAATATATAGTTTCTTTTAGCTCTGTGTCATCAAGGGACATAAGAAGCACAAAAATCAACAACGGAAATACTTAAGGGACTAAGGATTCAGAAAATATATAATATGCCCATACTTTTTCTATGTCAGAGGTGCTCGTGAGCCTTAAATCAGAAGTTAACACCTCAGGTGGAATTTTCACTAACAGTCTCAGGCCAGAATTTCTACTAACTGGTTCTACATCTATCATCTCTAGATGCTATTTCAACAGGATAATTCTTCACAAGTTGCAGCTTAGTCATAACTATCATCTTTCAATGACATAATCTGTGATTCAAACAATAAAAACATCTTGCCATTTTTTTTAAGCGAGTAAGAAGGATTCGACATATAATTCACCTCATCATCATCATCCTCATCATCATCATCGTCATAGTCTGCCAGTTTCACATCGACTTGTACATGTCCCTCCTCCTGTCTCTTATTGGTGCTGGGTTGTAGCTTGCACATTTCTGATTGGCGCTATAAATATAAAGATTGAAATTGAATTGAATTTCTGTGCACATCAGTGTGGGCAAGGCAGGAGCAGTGAGGAAGCTTACAGGTTCATACACACTTATAGGTCATAAGTTCCAGGACAGACAGTGGTGCTGGGGGTCTTTACATCGAGTCTATTATCACTTGTAAGACTAAGTGGAAGATGCCTGGGCAAAAAAGTCACCACTTGGATTTAACTAAGCAAGTAGATAAGAGCTTCCCATCTCTGAAGAGATTGCATGGGATTTCTGAGTCAAAATAGTTGAACTTGCTAGAAAAGTGCAAGAGTTAAATTAACTGTTCAGTGGAGTAGTAATCAAAGGATCAAAGCACTGTCGTTGCCATGGTAACCACACATTCTATTAGAGTTCTCCATTTCCTATGGGAAAAATTTGTCAAAAAAGCTTAATATTTTAAAAATTATAAAGGTTAGAATTATAAAAAGCAACAGCACACTTGTCCTGAATAAATGAAACATATGAAGTTTGAATGGTTTGAATCTGACAAAAAATGTAGGAGTAGTTACTCAACAAAAAACGTACAGAAGTGGAAGAAGAAGAAGAATATTAAAGACTCAAAGTGATTATGTTTCAGCTGGAACAAGTTATTTAAACTTATTTGATGCAGTGAGTAGCTTCTCATTTCTTAAACAACCATGTCAAAGACACATCCTGCGGTTGTGGTAAAGATGTTCATCTGTTTCACCCATCATGCCGAGTATCTACTGTACAAGCCTGTGGGGGCAGTGCTATGATCTGGGGTTTCTGCAGTTGGTCAGCAACGTTGTGAGTCCAAAGAATGAGATCAACTGACTACCTGAATATACTGAATGTCTAGGTTATTCCATCAGGGGAGTTTTTCTTCACAGGCATATTCCACGATGGCAATGCCAGGATTCATCTGGCTCAAAAGTGTGAAAGACTGGTTCTGGGATCATGAGACATCGTTTCCACACATGGATTGACCTCCATAGAGTCAAGACTTTGACCCCATCAAGAATCCTTGAGATGTGCGGCAGAACACTGTGCAGTGGTCTGACTCTCCATCATCAATACAAGATTTTGGAGGAAGGAATAATGCAACTCTGGATGGAAATAAATGTTGTGACATTGCAGAACCTTATCAAAATGATGACATGGCAAATGGATGGCCTGGTCGCTCAATTTTTCATGAGCTGAACTCAAAGATCAAAGACTTTTTCTGTATACACAAAAGGTCCATTTCTCTCAAATATTGTTCATAAATGTGTCTAAATCTGTGTTAATGAGATAATCCATCCACCTCACAGGTGTCGCATATTATTATTATTGCACAGCTGTGCCTTGCGCAGGACACAATAAAAGGAGCACAATAAAAGGCCACTCAAATGTACAGCTTTATCACAAAACAATGCAACAGATGTCACAAATTGTGAGGGAATGTGCAATTTTCATGTTAACTGCAGGAATGTCCACCAGTGCTGTTGTCCATGAATTGAATGTTTATTTGTCTACCATAAGCTGTCTCCAACAGCGTTTCAGAGATTTTGGCAGTACATCTAACCAGCCTCATGACCGGAGACCACATGTAACCACACCAGTGCAGGACCGCCACATCCAGCATCTTCACCTCCAAGATCGTCTGAGACCTGCCACCTGGACAGCTGCTGCAACAATTGGTTTGTATAACCAAAGAATTTCTGCACAAACTGTCAAAAAACATCTCAGGGAAGCTCATCTGCGTGCTCATCATCCTCATTGGGGTCTTGACCTGACTGCAGTTCGTTGGCGTAACCGACTTGAGTGGACAAATACTCACATTCGATGGCATGTTGGAGAGATGTTCTCTTCACAGATGAATCTCGGTTTTCACTGTACAGGACAGATGGCGGACAGCTTATATGGCGTCATGTGGGTGAACAGTTTGCTGATGTCAACGTTGTGAATCAAGTGGCCCGTGGTGGTGGTGGGATTGTGGTATGGGCAGGCATATGTTATGGACAACGAACTCAGGTGCATTTTATTGATGGCATTTTGAATGCACAGAGATACCATGATGAGCTCCTGAGGTCCATTGTTGTGCCATTCATCCACAACCATCACCTCATGTTGCAGCATGATAGTGCACAGCCTCATGTTGCAAGGATCTGTACATAATTCCTGGAAGCTGAAAACATCCCTCTTCCTGCATGGCCAGCACACTCACCGGACATGTCACCCATTGAACATGTTGGGGATCCTCCGGCTTGTTCCAGTTCCTGCCAATATCCAGCAACTTCACACAGACATTGAAGAGGAGTGGACAAACATTCCACAGGCCACAATCAGAAACTTGATCAACTTTTGTTCAGAGATGTGTTGCACTGTGTGACGCAAATGGTGGTCACACCAGATACTGAGTGGTTCATGAGTGACCAACTTGGCAAAGGAATACTGTACAGTCGAAGTGCCTCCACCAGGTGGCTAGTTCCAATCGGATGGCTGTTTGTTAAGCTTCCTCAACAACGGACTTCACTTCCTCAACAAATGTTTAATTGTGATGAGACAGAACTCTTCTGGAAGAAAATGCCACGGAGGACATTCATGACTGCCGAGGAGAAGAAACTGCCATTTAGTCCATGTACGTCCTCTGCCGCCATCAAGCCTCCTTTGCCTGCAGCTGTCTCTGTCTCCAAGGTACCTGTTTTTATAAATCATTTCTAGAACTAATTCCATGTATTAATTTTAAGATAATCAACATAACTTCCTTTTCAAATAATAATAAAGAATAAATGTGCACGTACGGGTGTGTTTACATACTGTATATGGGAGTTTTCGTGGGTCTCGGAACAGATTAAGTGGTTGTCATGACCTCTGTCCCTTCCTCCTTGTGTGTGTGTGTGTGTGTGTGTGTGTGTGTGTGTGTGTGTGTGTGTGTGTGTGTGTGTGAGTGATTCCAGAATGAAGACAAGTGTGCAGGAGCCGGGTCCTCCAGCTGCCAGTTATGACCCTCATCAGTGCAATATTTATACCAAACATCAACGCCACTACTCTGCCAGATCGTAGACTGAAATACAGTTTGTCACTTTCCAGTGCATCCTACAAGATAAGTAACCTGTTAAATCGCTTCAAATTCTCATCTCTGTCTTCCACAGTTTCTGAATCGTGCCATCCTCCTCATCTGTTCAGTCCAGTGTTCTTCTGGAATCTCCATCAGAACACATCCATGCCTGTCCTGCATTTTTGGTTCAGCTCACCCCAGACTCCCCACACTGCTAACTCCTTCATTGTTAAATAAACACTTGAGAAATCTCACCCTACTGTCTCAGCGCATTGTGTCTGCTACTGGGTTCTAGCTAAGCCGTAACAATGGTTTTACATGTATTCCTATGGGAAAACCGGTCCCGTCTCACAAATTTTTCACTTCATGAACGTGATGTCGGAATGGATTAAACTCATAAGATGGGGTACCACTGTGTATGCTATTTTAACTTTAGTAGTGTGGTGAACATTTATTTAGTGAATTTATTGTAAGTGTACCTTGTTCATCTGTTGTCCATCCATGTCCGTTTGGCTCTGGTACTGCACGTCTGGTTTTCCTTCCAGGCAGCCCGTCCACATGGCTACCTGGTAATTGGGACACTGTACATGCATTTGTAAATTGCATTTGCTGATGCTGATGTACCGTGTACATCAGCATCAGCATAAGGTTCATCATGGGCCAGTGGTGAGAACCAACAAACCTGCAAAACCTTAAAGACAAGTACAATAACAACAAAATCAATAAAGAAAAAAAAGTCAACTAAATCATAAAATATGCAATGTAACAAGCATAAAAAAGTAAAATAAGTGACACAATTGACAAAAATAAAGAAAATGATTAATAAATGAACAATGATGAGCAATATAATTAAGAAATTTGAGGGGAAAATATCAACAAAATAAGCGACACAATGATCACAATATGGATGGATGGATGGATGGGTGGATGATCACAATAGTTAACAAAAATGAACAAAATAAGCAACAAAAAAACTAAACAAAACAAAGCAGCAAAATAAGTAGAAGTGAAAAATTAACAGTGAAAAAACAATAATGTATACAACAAAAACGCAACAACAAAACTGAGCAAAGTAAGTGACAAAATGAACAAAAATTATCCGAATATATAATGTTGTAATAAATGACATGTTTTGAAGTTACTCAAGTAGGTACAGTACTTATTGTTATACTTACAGAGTACTTCTACATTAGTCATCATAATAACAAAGTAACAATACTTTTACTCGAATAGCCCACTATTTCTGGTTACTTTACTCATCACTGGTTAGTATCAGTAAAATGTGCATTTATCCTCTAATAAAACACATGATGCACAGCTTTATTGTCGTGGTTAGTTTTGCTTAATTTTGTTCACATTCTCGAAAATTTTGTTCATTGTTGCACATTGGCTTGATAGTTTTCTTTCTTTATTTTCAAAAATTTTCTTGATTATTTTGTTAATTTTTATCCATTTTCCTGATTGCTTTGTTCACTTTTACTGATTTTCGTTATTACTTTGTTCATTTTTATTCATTTTATTTATTTTGTTTATTTTTATTCACTTTCCTGATTATTTTGTTCATTATTCCGCACTATAAGGTGCACCGGATTATAAGGCGCAGTCTCCAAAAATGTCACATTTTAAATTTTTTCCCATACATAAGGCGCACCAGATTATAAGGCGCAGTTGCGTTATGCATCCACCAGATGCTACAACAGAAGTGACAGTAGTGCCTGCAGTTGCGTTATGCATCCACTAGATGGCGCTGCGCTAAAATGAATGTCAACAAAACAATCAGATAAGTCAGCCAAACTTTATTTACAACCAGAAACTGATACCGTGACGGTAAATCAAATGTTAGTGCAAACACAATATAATAACAAAATAGTGCAAAGCAATAAACTATAA
>JAQQAE010020774.1:0-10610 GCA_029823295.1 Pseudamia nigra | reverse complement strand
TCTGCTCATGACACCCCCCCCCCCCATCTTTGTCTCTATTCCTGTCTGTTTCTCTTTCTCTGTCAGTTTGTCCTTCTCCAACTGCTCCGACATTGTATTACCAAACTACATGTCAAAATAATTAAACAATATATAAATAAAAGTCGTACAAAGCGGAGTCTGCACTGGGTCTTGTTACAAGGAGGTCCGGCTAGCTTCTCTTTGATTCAACTCTCTAAGCTCCTGAGACAGCCCCTGAGTAACTAAACCGTCCCACACCCTATGTGTAGGTACAGAACTTGAGTTGTGTTCTATACTAGCCCTGGGTGATTTATCCCGAACCTATCGGAGAAGTAGGTGTACGACTGCAGACTCACCCCAACACATCTGCTGGTGAGTCCAGCAAATCACACCTGCAGAGTTTGTCTGACCAGAGGTCCGTGCACTTTATCCTGATGGAACGGCCAACCCGCTCTTGGGTCGCTGGGTTGTCATTCAAAGTTTTTTAAGGTGAATATACACAAAAGCGTGTTCCTGAAAATTAAATTCTCAGTCCGTAGGTAGATGTGGTTCGGCTCTCTGAGCTCTGTTTCCTCTCTAGATTCTCCACCTGGTCTGTCGGCATCGTGACAAGGAAATGGATCCCTATTCTCATTTTAAACTTGGTAATCCAGTACTCATTTTGTAACTGATCCAAATTGGTATCCAGAGTACCAAAACCTTCCATGACAATCTCGATCCTACGGATACTTCATCACTCTCCAGCTGCTGTGTCCCATCGGCTGCTTTATCACCTCCCCGACAGGCAGCCGTTTCCAATCCATTGATGAGGGGGGAGTTCACAAACCACGCCTACATCCTCCAAAATGTCAATCAGTGAAACCCTAGCTGAAAACCACGCCTACGGAAACTGGATTGTAACAGTCTATAGAGCTGCATTTGTGTTTGGCACAGCAAGGCATTCAGCTCACAATTCTGCTGGTCAAGTTTCAATACAAGACAGAATAAAAAAAGGAAAAATCCCAGGACTTCAATATAGTCAGCGACTGAGTCATGAAAAGGGCTTTGTGGCTCCAAGCCATCTGGAGGGAAAACTACAACTAGCTTTGGGACCCTGCATCTTTTAATTCTCTTCCCTTGGAGACTCCATAAGACAAAATAGATAAATGTCCACACACTTTAGGCCACTTTGTTGGGCCGTTGCATCTCCATGATGCTGGCGGGCTGAGTGGACATGATTTAAGTTTGATCAAATGTAACTTTTCATGATGTTTAGCACATTCAAACACAGGTTAAGTTGATAAATAGGAAGTAGACATGTTGTGGGACAATTTGTAAGTTAAGTTCCTTTTGCATTTTCTATGTACCGCAACTTACATTGAAGTCCATGACAATCTGATTTTGTTTTCCCACTAAAGGGGCGTGTACCATAGCTATGACACGACACCGGTCTGATGTAAACCAGTATTGCGTCATAACTATGGTGCACACTACCTTGAAGGGAAAAACAAACTCTGGTTCCCTTATGGGGCTTTTCTACGAGCAGCGACTCGGCTCTACTTGACTCGACTGCTGGGTTTGGGGGGGTTCCATGAGGCCGTAGTGCATGGTTCCAGGTACTTTTTAGTACCTATTTGGCTGGGGTTCCAAGCAAGCTGAGCTGAGTAGAAAAGGTGACGTTACCAGACCGCGACGCCAAGAAGAAAGCAGCAATTAGATTTGGCTAAAATTTTAAATGTTTCCACACAAACGGCCAGGCATAGGCATCTTCAGGTAGAGTCCTGTGTGTGTGTGTGTGTGTGTGTGAGAGAGAGAGAGAGAGAGAGAGAGAGCCAATGCACTGCACACCACTTTGAAGTGAAGAGAGAAACCAGCCATAAAACCCACAAAGGTGGAAAAAACACACTATTTCAGCCCAGTATTGATTGAAAAAGACAGACAGATCATTCATACAGTGAACTGTGGCATAATTGCTTGTGGATGTCGGAATGCACAACTTGTGTTTAATTCAATTCAATTCAATTCAAATTCTATTTGCATAGTGCCAATCATAATCACTGATTATCTCTAGGCGTTTCACTTAATTTGCTTGTAATTGCAGCAGAAGCAGCTGCTTAACGCCAGCCCTACGAGGACTCCGCCGACACTGAGGGGGTACTCAGCCGAAATGGAAAATGATTTCTGTAAGTTAAGTAAAGTCAAGTAGGCCGTAGGTGAGTGGTGTGAAACGTGAAAAATTACACGGCCTTAGACTTACATGAACACAGGGACACAAAGCAAAACGCACAGGAAAACCAACCGACACAATCAAGTTCCTATTTAGCGACATTTGTAAAATCTTGACAATGAAGCATTGTATGGACATGGAAATCATGACATAGTTATACTTTCCTTGTAGTGATATTTCAGGAAAAACAAGGAAAAAAAATAGCAGAAATAATGAAATATTTTGCACCTTGTATACGGCCCCCGCACACTTCCATCATCTGACAATATTCATACCGCTTCTTTGAAAATATACAGGTCCAGTCTTCTCTGTGTGCAGGTAATAACAAGGATCTATCAAAGATCTGATGTGGAAAATGTTGGATATTACATGTACTTTTAATAAATACAAACTTCTCCCACTTTTGATACCCCACATATTTTTATACTTTTCATAGTGTAAGCAACGCTGAATAAAATCAAGCTGAGCTGGTATTGTCAGTGGAAAATTGCACGTGTTGCTCTGTTTGTGACTCTACTACATAGTTGGCAAACATTTCCATAATATTCTCATTTCTGCTTGGTCTCAGTCGATGAGGTCATCATGATAACTACCATTGAAATCAAAGAGGCTAAAATAGATCAGGTTAATGATGACTTATGCGATGTTGTAAAGTGCTGACCAGTAACGACCTACAGACAGATGGCAGCTAATCACGGCAGAAAAAAAACAAACATTCAAAATCGCAGGCACATTCAGAGTTTACTGTCTCTGGCAAAAATCTAAAATTAGTCTTGGAATCCATCATTCAGTTAGTAGCAACACAAAAAACACCAGGGTGTTAAATTAAAATGAAGCATGTGAATGTGTAAGCCATAAGGCACGAAAAGGACAAAAACAGGCAGAGACGGGAGGATATGTCGAAGTTTATCCGCAGTATATTTCACTTGAATATGTACAGTGAAACAAAATGAACCAAAAATCCACGGGGTGAACTTAAATGAACAAAAAAAAAAATTTAAAAATGTTTAAAACAATAATGAAAATTGACACAATTGATAAAAAGGAAGCACATAACAAAATAATAAATTAACACAAAATTGTGCTACAATACAAATGCTCTAATAAAATTACTTTTTAATTAAAAAAATTTAAAAGCTGATGCTTAATTTGTTTCACTACGGGTGATTTAAAAATACACACACACACACGTACAAGTACAAATGAGATGCTTTGTTCACTTAGACTAATGACATTAGTCATAATAATATATATGAATATATAGACACACACACTCATACATACATACACACATTATATATATATAAATAATTATATACATATATATAAATGATATTAGTCATAATCATACTAATAATATTAGACATAATAATATTGTAAATGTATGGAGTTCCAGCGTTATTCTAAAGATAACAGTATTTTGGATTTGGTTCAAAAAGTGGAATTGAATTTGATGTTCCTGGTTCTGTTCTGTGAATGGACTGTAACGAAAGAAGACGTGAGTCCGATTTGCCCCACATTCATATTCAGAAGGAGAAGCACAGCTACTGTTACGTGTGATGTCAAATCAAACTTTTCCAAGAGTCTGAAAACTCACCGGACTGTGGCAGTTGGAAGGAAAACCGAGGTGAGGACTGTGGCTGCCGGCCGCCCGGGGGGAACCGAACCAGCAGCCGCTCGCTGCCAGGGAGGCGGCGGGTTTTTCCCAGTCACAGCCTTGTGCCGACCGTCCGACATCAATCTCCCAGTAACAGGCAGAAAAGATGAAGAGGCGCATCAGGGGTTTGTCAGTGCAGATAAGCGGCGATTCATCTCAATGAACATCCATTTATTTGGAATCACGTTGCCACAGTGGAATTTGTTCACGCTCGACGTGAAACTCAGGCTGCAAATAAGACGGCGTTTCTCCACATTTGTGCCATAATGAACACTCTTGTGAAGTGTTTGTAACAATCTCCATTTATTTACATTAAGCACATGCTTTGGGCGACTTTGCCTCGTCTCCGGATGTGATGACCCATAATTAGCGTAACAGCTCCAAACACCAAAACACATTCATCCTGCTCTGCTGGAAGACGGATGAGATGGGCCTTTGATAAACGACCGGCTGGACGTGGTGGTCAAGATAAAGCACCGTGATGCTTGAATTTGTGTTTTCCACTTAGAAGTTACCGAGCAGCCCAAACGAAGCCCAGGCCCACCTGTCACTCAGAACCCCTTCGCCCCTCGCTCTAACCCTTAACGACTCCAAATCCTCTGGAAGCGACACATGACTTGCGTCAGTTCAAACATTGTGTCACCTACTTACTTATCCACGCGCATCAGCAAGGATTTACACAAAGCTAATGCATCTTTGGCGAAGGAGGTCGAGACACTGACGAGCGTCAAACAATTCATCACAATTACAGAGTCGAGCAGCGCCACCTGAGGGAACCGAGCTGCTAATGGCACCGTGGACCGGGTGGGACCAGACGGTTAGAGGCGGGAAAATGTAATGAGGGTTGTGTGCTGAGTTTGCCACGTCTGTTGCTTCACGACAGTCGTCTGTGTTGGGAAAAAATCACTACATGGAACAGATGAGCCTTGGTGACATGGTGGGCAGCACAGCTGGAAGGTCCTGGGTTCGGTCCCAGCGCCGGGCCGTGTCTGCGTGGGTTCTCTCCGGGTTCTCCGGTTCCTCCCACAACCAAAAACATGCGAAAACATCGAAATTGTCCATAGTTGTGAATATGAATGTCTGTCTGTATCGTCACCAGGTCTCAGCCTCAAAAACTGTGAAGCGCCTAGAGATAATCAGTGATTATGATCGGAGCTATTCAAATAAAAATGAATTGAATTATGTATTTGTAAAGAGAAGCTGTGTGGTGTGGAAACGCCAGGGAAGTAGAAGTACTCATAAATAAAAGTACTTGGTAGTGAGTAACTATAGCATAGAATGGATTCATTTCATCTTTTTCTGGGGGGCGATTTGTTCGTTTTTGTGGTTTATTTTATTCATTTGTTTTTTAAAACCTTTTTTTGCTCTGTTTTTTCATCATATTGTTCATCTTTGCTCATTTACTTGATTTTTTATTTCCTTTTTGCTTATGTTTTTGCTTTTCATTTTTTTCCCTTCACATTTGTTCGTTTTTCCTTCACATTTGTTCATTTTCTTGGTTGTTTTTGTTCAACTTGTTGTTCTTTGTTCACTTCATGGATAGTTTTGCTTCTTTTTGTGCAGTTTTGTTGATATGATTATTTTGTTTCATTTTATGAATAATATTGCTCATTTTCTTAGGTATGAAGATAGTTTTCATATTTTTTTACTTCAATATTGTTTATTGTTTTCATTTTTAAGTATTTTGTTTATGTTGATGATGATTCCCCCCTTCCCCCCACAACACATTTTGTCTTTACAAATATATGACAAAAGGCTCATTTTGACCCAAACGCCACACGAGGGTTAAATGAGCTTCGTGTTCACATCCTCTTTGCTTGATACAGTTGTAACTAGGATTTGTGGACGTGTCCGTGATTTCCAGTAGACACTCGTGCCTGTTTTTAATGCAGTGCGGACCCGAAGATCTTGATGATATTACACACTGCGGATGGTGGGATATTCAAAGTCTTTGTAATTTTCAGGTAGATGCTCTGGACGCTGTCTGAAGTTCACAAGGTTGACAGTTTATTCTTGCAGCGAGGGAACAGTTTACACACAAAGTGTTCGGGCGAGTTTACGGGCCGTGAGGGGGCGGCATCGCACGCCTGCGTCGAACGTTGATTCTGCTGACTCCTCCTTGTAGATGAAATCACGGGATGCTTTCCAATTCCGTGCGCACGGGCTGCACACGAGGAATTTAAGCGTGCACATCTGATTCATAGATGCTGATGGTGAGGCAGTCTTGTCTCACAGCCGGCTAGCTTCGCTAGAGGCTAGCGCTAGCTGCTAGTGCTCTGACCTCCGTGGACACTGCCCACGTCCATAACTGTAAACAACAACGCCGCTCCGGGCGGCCCGACGGCGGGACACGTTCGGGGCGGTGGGACACGTTCGGGGCGGTGGGACACATTCGGGGCGGTGGGACACGTTCGGGGCGGCCCGACGGCTTCAGTGATGGTACAGTATCACCAGCAATTTCCTTCTGTTTTGGATCTCGCTGATCCAAAACAGAAGTATCCACTCCATAACACAAGCTAATGGCTGTTAGCCGCTAGCCTCTGTTAGCTTGACTAATGGCTGTTAGCTTTGCCAAGACCCGGAAGTGACTATTCATTAACCGATTAATTCTCGTTGTCCGAGTGAAATTTTTTGCAGTTTTTTTCCTCCGTATACGAATTTCTCGTTGTCAGAAGAGTTCTTTATGCGAGGTACCACTGTGTTGTTAATTTGGGGCATGACAGTCTAAAATGATTGGGTTTTTTTTGGGTTTTTTTTTTGTTATGAAGAATGGCAAATTCTTTTTTGTTTGCAACTGTGATGTGGTGTAACGATGAGTCTGATCCGACGGACATCCCCCCGTGGGTGACCTCAGATTTCTTCTAGCACGTCGTTTTGGAGCCGTGTGTGAACAAAACAACCTCCGTTTTCCACAAAGTCTCTGCAGGAATCATCACCACAGCTCGTCCGGGTTTTTCCTGTGAACGTTAGAGGAACATTAAGGTCGGGTCCTGCTGCAGAGTTAAAACCCGTAAAGAAACTTCAGTTATTGTGGCTAGAAATAGAAATACGGCAACATCTCACACAGATATGTGACATGAAATAACACAGTGCTCTGCTGTAATTGGGCCGTCACATAAATCAGTGAAACAAGGTAAAAAGAAAAAAAAAGCCTGTCTGCATATTTTCAGGACACGCGTGTGTGTCTGTGATTATTAAATGAATTGCAGTTTTGCATCGTATTGATTGGTTGTACTGGTTTTCAGAACCAAAGAGTGACAGTTGTAAAATGTCTTTTATCAGTTGGATCATAGGAGAGTTAAGGTTTATAACCAGCAAAAATTCTGATGCCATATATTCATATAGTTCTGATAATGAAACTTATGATTTCTTTGTTTTCTGGTGGAGAGAAAAAAATTGCCTTGGGATTGTCTTAAAGGCAAATATTAAAAAAAAAGACTTTACAATGGCTCATACATCACTTATGACAGTACTATGAGTCCTTTAATATTAAAGCAGGAAATTACAGTCAAGGACATTGATTAAAAGCATGAATTTGGTTCCTGTAGGTTTATGATTTGGGTTACAACAGTTAAAGAAAAAAAGAATATATTATTTTCTATTTGCTTTAACACTGACCCCAAAACAAAACACGGCAGTAAGTTCAATCTCTTCTTTTATGACTTACTATCCCTGGTTAAATAAAAGGGAAAATAAATAATAAACTTTTCCGCTCCTTTATTCATGGCTCAAAACATAGCAGGCTAGTAGCATAAGCTATTCTTCATTGCATTTGCATCTGTGTGTGTGTGTGTGTGTGTGTTGCAGTTGAAAACTTGTTGCCGGGCAGCGGCAGTCATGTATCTAGTATAATATCAAGTATAAAATCATTTTCATTTTCCCTTAAATTGACCAAAAGCGTCGATCAATTCACCATGATTGCCACATTTCTTTTTTCAAAACTGCACCCGCTAAATTTTTGTGACATTGATATTTATCAGATATGCGTGTTTGGTGAATCTCCACATACTGTACCTATAGTAAATATTTTGTTTAGAAATTAAGAAGTTCATTCTTACAAAATCAGACAAGCAATGAATTTTCATCTTTCTTTATGTAAAGAATCTCAAGTCCAATTTCCTTTTGGACGTCGTGGGGCCACATTATGGAATAAGCACAGAGATTTTATGAAAATTGTCATCAATACCAATTAGTAAAAAAAAAAAAGTCTTAAAATTATTCTGCTTTCAAAATATAAATTGTAACTGTCAAATAACGACAAATAACATTTTTTGTGTAATTTAGTCAAGCGCTAAAAATAACTTAGTAAAATACGTTTAACATTTTCAAAATTACAATACATTATTGGTTTAATTAGTAATTCTGTGGTCGTATAATAGATTATATACTGTATGATCTCTACAACTGAAATGAAACACATCCAACCCAAGCTGCACCTTGGGTTGGATGTGTTTCATTTCCATCACTGGACTGGATTGGCGTAAAACTCATAGGCTGCAGCCCACGTGGGCTGCAGCCTATGAGTTTTACCCCAATCCGTGGGCCGTGACCTGTACAGACGCACACGGCTGTGACTGAACTCACCCGCTGTGGCACGAACAAATGATGTACAGCGGGGGTTACGTTCTAAAAATAACCCGCGACAGGCGAAATCCGCCAAGCAGATTCCTCGCTCCGGCTAATGCATGATTAGCTCAACGAACGTGACGCCGGAACGGATTGAATTTGTTAGCCGGGGCGCCAAAGGCTGTATTCTCATACAAGCATTAACATTTTCTCACATTTCTCTCGTATTTAAACACTCTCAAAATTCAAACCTTCGTAGAGTTTAACCGTCAACCTGCGAAGCTGGACACATAAGGAATAATTAATGTGACTCACGCGTCACACTTCCTCCGACCACACCTCTTCGTCCTGCTGTAGCGTCTTTTTCCAACGAAGGCCTTCGTCGACATCGTGGGTTTTTGTCGGAGAGAAAACGTCAGAGTCGCACCGCTAGCGATCGAACATTTGTGTAAGTTTGGCGAGCTGAACGCATTCTGTACGGTACAGCACAGGAAACGCAGCAGAGGAGATTGATTGACAATGGCCTTAGCCAATCAGGACGGAGAACACAATGCGCGTTCATACGCTGTTAAAAAAAAACATGAAAATTGCACTACAAAAAAAAAAAATCTGCGATACAGCGACGGACCACTGTGTCATCCCGCTGACCCAAAACTGAGCTACATTCTGAACCATGATTCTGTATAGCTATTACACGCCTACTTTGTTATTTTTAAATTCTCTACTTGTTTTTGATTTGCTGATGTGATCATCATCTTATGTAATTTCTTGTACATCTCATTTTGTTTAAGATTTAATGAGTAAAATACTGTATATACAGTATAAAAGAACAACACATTTGACTTTTACCTTATCTTGAACTGACAACATTTAGGAAGCGCTCATCCATGTCATAGCAATGTGGAATTCAATGTCAAACTGGGGGGGGGGCGTTTATAATCCAGCGAGATGCTGCTTTTCAGATATTATTTATTGCGTAGTGTGAATTCTGTAACTGCTGGGACTCGCAAACTCGCAGCCCTGCGTTTCAATCGTAGTTTCAGTTCCCTTCAGCCCCTTGGCGTGATGTCACAACATCTGTCACCCACTTGGAGAGCGAAAGGAAAGTGGGCAAAACAGCGACGAATGAAACAGACTTGCCCTCGTTCCCTCTTCACCCAAATCGTGGTGTGAATGTGTACCAACACAATTTGACTCGAAATATTAAAATATTTACTGTACATTGCAATTTCAAGTTGTTTGGTTTTGTAAGTTCACAATATATTGCTTTTACAGCTCACTGGAATGTTTTTTTCACATCTAGTTTCATGTATAAGGTTAGTATTCTTCTTCTTCTTCTGTCTACAACTTACAGTTTTTACTCCTTCTCCCCGTGTGGTTTTAATCAACCAGAGATTTCGTACATTACCACCACCTGCACATGGATGTATTTTCTTGCACCGAGTGTGATGGTGCAATGCATTGTGGTTTACATGCAACCCCTCGAGTGACCATCATTGTTGATTCGCTCCCCGAGCCCCCGAGGGTCGATCTCAGCGAGTTCACCTCCGTTTTTCAGAGAACTGGAACAACACTGCCGACGATGACGGAGGAGGGGAAGGACCGAGGGGAAGCCAACGACTATTACTGAAAGTTAAAGGCAGCAAAAAAAATACTTTAAATCACTCCCGTGATTCTTTTTCCCATGTTTTCAGTTAAGACATGAGTCTTAATGGAGTAAGAAAAAGAGAACATATTTCTCTTCATTGGCTGCCTGTAAAATTTAGAACAGAATTTAAAATCCTTCTCTTAACTAAAAAAAAACCCAAAACAATAAGGCTCCATCCTGTATCAATTAGCTTATTGTTCCCTATAAACCAATCAGAACTCTCCGCTCCCAGAGTACAGGTCTACTTGTGGTTCTAGATTCTCTAGAACTTGACTGGGAGGCAGAGCCTTCAGTTACCAAGCTCCTCTCCTGTGGAACCAACTCCCAGTCTGTGTCCGGGATGCAGACACATCCGGTACCTTAAAATCAGGCTTAAAACTTTCCTTTTTGACAAAGCGTGTAGCCAGGGCTCGGTCAGGTAACATTTCATTCTTCCTTATGCCGCTTTTCCACTAGTACCTATTCGGCTCGGCTCAGCTCAGTTGCTTTTCCATTACAAGCGGGTTCTATCTGTGTAGGCGGAGTCAGAGGCG
>JAQQAE010020773.1:0-10610 GCA_029823295.1 Pseudamia nigra | reverse complement strand
GAAAAATAAGCAAAACAGCAACAAAAAGTGAAAAAAATGACTCTAGAATGAACAGAACTGAAGATAAAACTGATGCAAATAATCTACAAAATGAACAATATTATCATATAACAAATTATATAATTACATAAATTGTATAATCAAAGTCTTATCTTAAATGATCAATAGTAAAAAAAAAAACAAAATATAATTAACATGTATGACTAAGATAAACCTGAGCAAAATAATCAGGGAAATGAACAAAGAAAATCACAAAAATGACTAAAATAAGGAATTAACTGAATGAAAACAAATGAATTCAGGCAAGCAAATAATCAAAAATAATTAGAAAAATAACATGCAAAAATTACTAAAATAATTTTAAAAATGAACAAAAATGAACAAAAATAATTAAGTAATCTTCAAAATGATCTAACATTAGCAAAATTGAACAAACATCTTGTGAGCTATTTCATGTGTTACGTAAAGGCTTTCAAATTTTGAGGCTTAGTAAATTTTTCCTTTCAGTCCAAACATGGCTTTCGAGATTAGAAATGTTGCCGACCCCTCTCCTAGCTCTGTAAAATCCAAGTCTCTAAACAAGCAGATTCATTTCACGTTGGTCATTCCTTTTTTGTGCCAACTGCTGATGAGTCAGAGACGAGGCAATGCTGCAGCTCGGTGCCGCTGCATGAATGTTGCATGTGTGCAGAGGGTTAAAGGTCACAGGACGTCCCACCTACGTCGATGACTCTTACGGAAAGTGGAGGCTGAACATATGGAGCCTTTAGGGATCTATTAGTGACCCCAAAGTCAAATGTGAGTCCAGTAACTGGATGCCTGAGCCTCCATATGGAGCTGATCAACCCGACGGTCCTCTAAAGATGAAACAGGATAAATATCGACAACAGACCACTGGTGAGGTTACGTATGCGCATAAAGGATCTCACACACACAACAGTCCAGACTTCAAGCTTCTGGGTAAAGTTAATGCTGTGAATTCAACACACAGTGGAACAAAATAACAATGGAAACATTCCCACCAGACAGCTAAAGTTGGCAGCAGCCCCTCCTGTAGGATTTGTTTTGGTCCCTAAAGAGCCCTATGTTGGCATCTATAAACACTTTACACATGTGTTTTATTGCAGAGTGAGTGTGCGAGGGTTAAAAATACTTTCTACGGTACCGTAATACTATTTTAACTTGTTTTAAGAGCAGACGTCAGGGGATCCTTGATCCTTTTCACTAACACTGACGTAAAGAGAATAATATTGTGAGCACGGATGGGAAATACTCAAGTATACGTCCTCCTATATATATATTCTTTATTAAAAGAGTACTTCTGAAAGTAACTCTTTGCAGAGTAGCTTTTACTCTTAATTAGTTACATATGACTTTGCCTTTAAATGACAAGGAAAAACATTCATATTATGCCCTGCTGTGAGGCCAGAATTCACAAAGCAACTAAATGAGCAAAGATGAACTGACAGAAATGAGCAAAAAGTCACCCAAAAATGAACAAAATGAACCATAAATTTAACAAAATTAAAAAAAAAACGAACAACAAACTGAAGGAAAAACCATGAAAATGACCAGAAATGTACAAAAAAATTTAAGCTCAGCAAAAAATGAGCAAAAATATAACAAAATTAGCAAAAAAATTAGCAAAAATGAACATATTAGTCAAGTAGGTAAAGAAAAATGAACAAAATCTGGCAGAAAATTAGCAAACATACAACAACATGACGGGGCGAAAAATAAAACAGTTGCTAAAAATGAACATAATTACACACAAATGTATCGAAACTGAAAAGATAAAAAAAAAAAATTCTGGGCAACAAAATGAGCAAAAATGATCTAAGTAATCAAACAAATAAACATTTATCAGAGAATGTTTATTTGTGTATAATAGCATAACAACACTTGTTATACACACAGACCATTGGCTATGATATGCTCATGATGTTTTGTTTGTGTTTGCTATTTTCCGTGATTATTTTCTTCATTTTTGTTCATTTTGTGAATTCACGTCGCATTCATTTTTAGTCATTTTCCTGTTTATTTCATTCCTTTCACCTCATGTTGCGAATCCATTTGCTCACTGAGCTCAGTTTTACTTGTTCACTTGGTTATTTTGTTCACTTTGTTTCTCATATTGTCATTTTCTTTATCATACAGTTTGTTTTGCTTTTTATTTTGAGCCTTTTTAATCAGTTTTCACTTAAAGACAACACAAAACCAAGATGCAGGAAATTGCTGACTTATTGTAAATAGTTCAAATTGGACTCTTCATTTTCTCTGAAATGCAACGTGATGATAAGATCTCATGGTCGGCTCTTAACTCATTTTTGACCAAACGCTGAGTTGCTGCTGTTTGCCTTCGTACGGCAGGGTAGCGGTGTGTCTCCAACAGAGCTGCAGAGATTACTGAGAGGTTCCTTTTATTCTCATGTGTTTTTACTGATCGTCGTTCTTGTAACATGGAGCACACATGGGTCAGCTGGGGAACAAAGACAGAGCCTTGTGGAAAGCTGCCGTCTGTTTATTAACCTGGCACAGATTTGTACAGACACTGTAGATTTATAGACGACTCTTTTGTTTCACAGCTGAGTCCTGATGTGCTCTGTGCTACAGAACATTATGTATCTCACAAGTTTTCTCTGCCTCTCCTGTAATCTGAGTAAATCTCCAGACACTGGTCTGTCAGCTGCTCTGTTACTCAGTGGAATGTTCAGATTTGGGACCTTTGTGTGAATAAATAAAGATTACAAGTGTTTGTAATAAATATAGTGATGTCATGATGACACGAGCTGAAGAGCACATTTGTTTATCCTCCGTTTAAACAGCCGGCATCATTTCTCATGTGAGGCCCAGCAGATGTTCCTCTGACCAGCTCCTACACTTTTCCTGATACTTGTTTATAACAGTGAAGCAAAAATCTGTGACACACAAAAGGTTTCAAATTTGAAGTTTTATTCGTTTCTACTTGATCAGTGATGAAAGGAGTCCTATGAGAAGCAACACGAAAGTTATTTTACCTGATGTATATTTGAGTAAATTAAATATATAGCAGTCCAAACACATTATTGTGTTTGGAAATGGTTTTGTATTTGTACTCCGTGCTGCAGGATTTTCTCTCAAACCACTATTAATTGCCTAGTAAAGTTGTATAAGTTGTATGAATTTTGTTTCTCGTATCTTATGTAAATTATAATGTAAACTAAAGGGTACACAGAGAACATTTACCTCCACCAAGGCTGTTTATTCACCCAGCAGCCCATTTGTGATGTACATGAATTTTTACATCCTCCAAGGAAGTTATGTTTTCATGTCTGTCTGTTTGTTTGTTAGCAGGATTATGCAAAAACTACTGGATGGATAGAAGTGGCCCTTATCATGAGTTGTCTATGTCTGAGTCTTTTCATGTTGATTAGTCCATTATTATTCATGATATTAAGAAAAATGTTAAAAACTGTCCTATCTTGCAATGTCAATGAAAGTGAAAAAGTGATCCAGAGTTCACATCCTGACCTGGATCATCTCCGAAGTCTAATGGGTTCATCCATAGCCCGAAGGACACGTCTGGTGAAAATTTCATCAAAATCCATCCAGTAGTTTTTGTGCTATCCTGCTTTTAAAAAAAGCAAACAAACAAACAAACAAAAAAAGGACATAAAACCATTACCTCCTGGTGAAAAAAAAACCCACCTCCAGGTGTCGAAATCAAAGCTCGCAGGTCAACATGCAGTGTGTTTTGGCTAAATGTGTAGCAGTGATATTTGATTTCACTTGCATGCGGAACTGTTGTCCTCTGTCACCAACCCCGGCCTCCTCTCGCCTTCTCAGGTTAACGGCTCAGAGAAGCATCGAAGACGCGGAGGAGGTGGAGAGGGAGCGCCGCCGACGGGCCCGCGAGGCTCTACGTCGAAGAAACAGTGGATCCCTTTCAGAAGAGTCACCTGAGAACGAGACACCAGCAGAAAACAGCAAGTACGTTCAAAGTGCATGAATTGACTTGAAATTTGGATATTCACATCTTAAAGATCATTTTTATAGAGGGTACCACTGCTTATAAGAACAAACTAAAAACAATAATAATAATGTAGTAAAATTACAAAAGTGAACAAAATAATAAATAAAATTAATAAAAATGAACAAAAGCAGAACACTTAAGGAAATGAAGAAAAATGAAGACAATAATCAAGACAATGCACGAAAATGAACAAAATAAGCAAGAAAGTAAAGAAAAACAAAAGTGAATGAAACCAAACAAGTGGCAAAATGAACTAAAATGAGTAAAGCAGTCGATTTTTACTTATGTTATTTTGATGTTGATGGTGATGATGTTTATCATTCAGATTCAGTCTTAATTTGATGAAATTATTATAATACTTGTGGGCAGAGTACATAAACAGGTCCAGATCATCTTGCAGCATCTACTGACACACAGATTGTCTCCAGAACACCAATTTCTTCAAGCAGAGTCTAATACGATATTGAAAAATCACTAGAGGATTTAAACGAGCCGTGCCAACAATACTGACTTAAGTCAGAAGTCTTCCTCTGGCCCTGGTCTCTCTCTAAATCATGGATAAAAATGACATCAAACAGTGGTTGAATTCCTGGGGTATGTAAGCATGGGAACACGGGAAGTTATTAAGTGCAGAACATTTTTCATTCACGCACCTCATGTCAGACGACTTCCTGTACAAGTTTCTAACTGTGGCTGTTACAACTGCAAGGTTCAGGAGTCTTCGACACGTTATCCATCTGTGGAACTCAAACTATGATGTGCTGCCGCAGTGGTCACCCTCTTCCTCGTTCCACCGTACGCGCCCTGGTTTAGAAGGTTTTATGCACATTTCATTACGTAAAATAAATGTTTCCGCTGGGAAAGGCTGCAAACAACTTCTCTCCCCTGATGCTGATGTGAGGACAGACATGCAGCTGCCTTCTCATTACACAACCACCAAAGAATGTTTACTACAACGTGTCTCAGGGGAAAAACTACCACCAAGTCAAAGCTTGTGATTTCAAACTCTTAATTATGACTTGCACCTCCGACACCTTCACCATTCCTTCACACACTCAGCTGGGGTCAGATGCTGTGATTGGACACGAGGCAGCTCCGTGCAGCCTGTAATTGAAAGGTTTCTGGTTAAAACAACAGTGATGTAATGTTCTTTCAAAATCTCCTTTTGGTGAGTTTGCTTTGTGGTTTCCTGCCTCCACAGGCCGGAGGTGAAATGTTGATAGTTTAGTCGGTTAGAGTTTAACTATGGATGTTGGTTAAAGGACAGTTCTGGAATCTACCGCCTGAGAAAGGTTTAAAGAGACGTTAGAATTACACAGTACAACACAAAATTGGTGGCAACTTCTGCAAAAGAAATATGTGCATCTTGATTCTGACACGTTCAATCCAGAGTATGATGTTACAGTTAAACAATACCAGTCAAAAGTTTAGACAAACCTTCCCTATTCCTTCCCTATTTGAGATGCTGTAAACTGGCTATTTCTGAGGCTGGTAATTCTAATGAACTACTTCTCTGCAGCAGAAGTAGCTCTTGGGCTTCCTTTCTGGGGGTTTCATCATCATGTTTGATGGTTTTGGTGACTGAAATTTTTCAGACTGAGTAAGTAAGAGAAAAGACAGTCCATCATCTCTTAAAGTAATGATGATGTGTTTCTTGACATAATTTAGATTTGTTCTGTAGTTGTAGTAAAACTAAACTTGGCCTATTTTTAAAGTGGATGAGAGAATGCCATGAATGTGTAGCACTGTCATTAAAGCTAATTATGGCTACTTTTTTTATTCACTTCCTTGCAAAATTGATTAATTCTGATAAACTGCACGCAGCTCTAATGCAAGACCCACACTATCCCATGGGCCATTCATGTTCAATTCAGAGCAAGAAAGTCAGATCTGATCAGAACAGAACACAAACAAGCAGCTGGAGACAGAGCCTGTAGGCCGGGCCTAGATCTAGAGGAAAGTTCAATTCATCCAACTCACAGCTCTGCAATTATGTCTATAATCTATTAGAACATCCTTTAATGATTTGTTGTATCCTATTAAAAATATGGAAATGTTGCATTGTTGCATTTTTATGCATCTTAGTGTCTTTTGAATGTATTAATCTGAGTCTGGAATGTATGGAGCCCATAGATTGTATATATTACTGGACAAAGTGACTGTGATGTCACCCATTGGTTTCTGAAGGGCTGTTTTGTGGCCAGTCAGGTTGTTGCTTCCACATGGGCCTCACTGAACAGCCTGGGTCACTGCCCACTGGTGGAGCTATGTAAACCCTGAAAAAGTATGGAGTCAAATTAATGGCAAAAACCCACAAGCACATAAATAAGAATTGAGCAGACAAAATTATATTGTCAAATTGTCAGTGAGTCACTCTGGGTCAAAAGCCAGGGTATAAAAGTGTGTTTTTAAATGAGATTTAAACACAGCAACTGATGGAACCTGCCTGATGTGCAGAGGGACCAAAAACCAAAAAAAGCACGATCACCTCTGAGTTGCCTGTGTGGCTTTGGAACGACTAAAAGCATCTGGACAGGTGACCTGAGGGAACGAGAGGGGTTATATTGGTGCAGCAGGTCAGACAAATAAAAAGGGGTGTGGCCACTCAAAGACTTAAAAGTAAATAAGACTATTTTAAAACAGATTTGTGAATGAAGTGGAAGATAACGAAGGGAAGATGTGCTCTTGGTTCTTTGTGCCTGTTAAAAACCAGGCAGCAGCATTTTGGACGAGCCGAAGCCTATAGACGCCTGACTAATTCCAGCCAAAAGTGAGTTGCAGAAATCCAGGCAGGCGGTTATAGAAGCATGGATTACCATTTCTAAATTACATTTTGACACGAAGGGCTTGACTTTTGACAGTTGCCTGAGGTGGAAAAAACTAGTTTGCACTATTCCAATTACATGCTTATGGAGTTTCTGAGCCTCAATTTTAACCCCTAAGTTGGTGAAAACAGGCTTCTCATAAGGGTTCAGCGAGGAAAGGTCGACATCGGGAGTACTGCTGGAACTACCCGGTCTAAAAAAATTATTAAATATATACAGTAAGTAATGCAGCTCCCTCAGGTTGATTTGGTGCTTAGAAAAGAGTCAGGAACTCCCATCATGCAGTGGGGCCAATTGAGCGTTCTAATCATGCGGGGAATGCTGAGTGAATTCCTTTCTGCCAGCTCCCACCAGCACAAAACACACTTTCATTACTTTAATCAGCAGGAAAACAGAGCTGAGCAAAAAAAAAAAAAGACCTGGTGATGAAGTAAATCTCAATTTGCACCTGTTTCTACCAAATCAAATTTTTTTTGTTATTTTCACTTGTCAATAAACAGCAGTAAAGGCTTTCAGGCCCAAACAGCAAGATGAAAATGAAAGTTATTTGTAGTTATAATCCATTAATAAAAGACACAAAAAGACAAAATATAAAAGACACAAAACAACCATGACTTAAAAGATGCCAATGATCTTATATATTTTTGCTTATTTTTTTCAAGTTTCTCATTGTTCTTGCTTATTTTGCCCATTATTGTTCACTTAATTGCTTATGTTCTTCTTTTTTAGTTTAGCTTTATTCCTGTTTTGCTTTTTTTTTTTAAATTTTGTCAACTCTTTGTTCCTTTTATTGATTATTTTGAACATTTCTGCTCATTTTGTATCATGTTTTGTTCCTTTGTTCTTGATTTTCTTGATTATTTTGTTCATTTTGTTCTCTTCTTCAACTTATATAGAAAGTGCAAAATAAGAAATCATTATGAATTCACAGGATCCCAGAAAATGACATGTTTGCTGTTCAAAATTTACAAAAGGATCAGAAATGCATCAATAAAAACATAAACGAGCACTTTTGTGTAACTTCATTTTCCTTGTCTCCTCCTCGTTCTCAGGTTCGATGGCGGCTACAAGCCGAGCAGCTCTCCATCTCTGGAGGAGGATGAAGGCTTCAGCGACTGGACTCAGCGCAGAGAGAAAAGGAGACAGCAGCGTCTGCAGGAGCTCAGTCAGGGAGGCGAGGAGGAGGAAGATGAAGAGGATGACACAAATGCTGTGAACAGAGCCGAGAAGACCATCCAGGCCTCCATCACATCCACTACCCGACTCCAGAGACACGAAGTGAAAGAGCCAGAGATGGAGAGGAGGAAGGAACGAAAGGAAGAAGAGAGTCGAGCTGAAAGGGCAAGAAGAGAGAAAGAAAGGGAGGAAAAAGAGGAGCAGAGGAGGAGGAAGGAGGAGGAGAGGAGGAAGAGGGAGGAGGTGATGATTAAGAGGAAGGAGGATCCTCAAAGACCAAACACAGAGGTAACAAGTCCTTATTTAACGGCCGCCTTAAAGTTTTAAACATATGATAATAAGATCAAGTCTCAAATCACACCAGTGCACATAAAACACATTCTGAGACACTGGAGACGATAAATACTGAACTAATTTACTTATTAAGTAGCTTGAGACTTGAATCAAGCAGAGTGGCTTGCTTGGAAGATAACCTTGTGGTGTCTTATTTGTCCCATTGTGGCTTTACTTGACTGAAATTTGGACTTTAATTCAAAGACTGATCCTCTTCAAGTAAAAGAGAAAATAGATTAAAGTAAGGGTATAGGTTTTATCAGCAAAATGTACTTAAATTGAAAAGTAAAATCAAGTGGAAACATACAATGCATCTAAAACTGCAGTACCCTCAGTGTCCACCGGAGGTTGAATCCAAAAATGAGTTTATCCTCAGAATCCCATCATTGACTCATCGTAAGAACCAGAAACCAGACTGCTGTTAAATTTGGAAGTTGATTCCTTCAGTGGCTGGTACTAAACTCTGGCCCAGAAACCAATTGTCCCATAGACCACGATGATAAAAGAGACGTCTGTAAAACTGCAGACAGGACACCGACACCTTTCCAAAATGTCAGAAACTGCTCTTTATGTTATCAGCCTTTAAAACATGGAGATTTGAAATGTTTTAAACCAAAACGCTCAAAAAATGTTTTAAAATCAGTGACATCACTTATGGGGCACAGTCTGAGCGGACTGTGACCTGGCTGTCTTGTTTATTTCCTCTTCTGTCAACATTAGACAAGGACAAATTTTATATTACTCACCTGTTTAGATGATCCAGAGTCCAATATTTATGCATGATTAAGAACACAGTCCCACACTTTAAAAACATGCAGTAAGAGATTCACTGGTTAGATTCAAATGCCCATTGGTGTGAATGTGTGTCTGCCCTGTGATGAACTCGTCGAGGGTTTACCTCACCTTTGTCAGCTGTGATAGTGGGTGATGTCACAGAGGATGTGTCCATCATTTAGTAGTTCTTGTGCAATGACATGGCTGTGATTCTCCGTAGAAGAATTGATTTGTGTGGATGGACGAGTCACAGTCTGTGTCTTGGACTGTGGTCACACTGATAGAGAGAGAATATCAGAGCGTTTCCAAAACTATTGACAGCTGAAAAGGGTTGGAGTTTGCTCTGGTGCACCGGATCATTTTTTCTGTGTTTTACTAAAGAGAATTTGAGGGTTGGGTTCATAGGTGGTACAAATAACATCACTTCTGGTGTACTTTTGTATAGAGGAAGAGTTCCTCTAACAGCATATGCAATTTGGATGACTTATGAGTGCTTGTGTGTGTGAATGTGTGAATAGAAAGCAGTGTAAAGCTTTTTGTCCTGTAGAGTACAAAGGCGCTGTGTACATACTGTAAGTGCAAGACCATCTCTCATGAGGAACAAAATTGTGACCCGGCAGTGGAGTGCAGTAGAAGTACACAAATGAATAAAATTAGAAAAGCAGAAATAGAGAAAATATAAATAGAGGTAGTACAGGAGTGTTTTAAAATAGAAGCAGTACTAACAGGCACAATAAATAAGATAAACATTATAAATAACAAGACAAGATGTGATTATAGGTATAATGAGGCATATTATAGCACTGTTGTAATACAGATGAACTGCACTGTTGACAATTACAAGGCAATTGCACATATGATCATTGTCCCAGATGTGACCAGAGTTGAATAGATTTACAGCATCAGAGTAGCAGCTCCAACTGAGCCTGGTGGTTCTGACTTCGATGCTACGGAGCCTCCTGCCTGATGGACGATCGGCCGGTGGGCCGTGTGCAGCATGGGTGGGGTCCTTCATGATACAGGAGGGCCTTTTCCTGATCATTATGTTTGTAGTATAATGTAATAAGCAGTTAATTAAAATTAAAAACTCATTAGTTATATAAGGAAGCTTAAGATAATGTTATTAATAAGTGAATTAAGTCAAGCCAAGGCTAGACTGGTTGATGCAGGCACAAATGCACCTGGTTGGTCCTGAGTGTGACTGTGGTCTATAAACTGTAGTTTGTTTTTAAAAGAGTTTGTTTAGCTTAAAAAAACTTCTTTCAACAACATTTATAATGAAGTAGTTGAAGCTGATGAGATTTAGTACAACTATATCAAATTTGTAATTAAAGTACAGTGGTGCCTCAGATAACGACGATAATCTGTTCCGGCGTCACGGCCTGTATCCGAATCAGTTGTTATCCGATGCAGCTTTTTCCATAAAAATACATGTAAAATCAATTAATCCGTTCTGGACCCACGACAAACTCCCATATAAAGTATGTATT
>JAQQAE010020772.1:0-10610 GCA_029823295.1 Pseudamia nigra | reverse complement strand
CTCCCCTTCCCCACCCCCTCCAGCCATATCCCTTTGAGCTGTGCCGCCGCAATGCATAAATACATAAATCTGGTGTCAGTGTTTGCACGTGGGACTACCAGTGTGTGTGTGGCAGGGAATGTCGACATATAGACGATGGGCCGGCAACCCCACAGGCAGACCCCTTTCATGTGTCACCAGATCACAGACGCTTAGTGTTTACAGACCAGGCCCATCCAGACACTCATCCAGACCCCCCCCCCCCGACCCTACAGCAGCCATGTCCACCAGAACCTGTCACCGTGGTTGGGAAAGCTTAGGGACAAAGGCTGGGAGACAACCTGGAGGTGGTGGTGCCAGAGTGACTCTCTGATCTGACCGACTGCTGCAGACCTGATGGGAGATACGACCACAGGTTAGAGGTCAAAGAGGCCATAAACAAGCCAGCTGACCTCCGCGAGTTTGGCTCAATCTAACACGACCCCTTTAACACGCTCTTGATTTAATGTTGTAGGCTCTGAATGTCATTATACATGGTTACTGAGTTGAGTCTGATGGTGACAGCATCATTATTCCCAGGGATGGATCAACTACTTTTACTCAAGTATAATTTTAAGTGATTATGTTTTTATTTGATGCCACTTTATACTGAGACTACATTTCCTTTTTGGAGAAATATAATACTTTTTACACCACTATTTAATAACACTAGTCACTAGTTACTTTTTAGATTCCTATTTAACCCTGTCATGCATGAATGAAAAACTCATAATTATTACGTTTATTGGGAGTGTGACATTTTCTTGTGGTACTTCCAAACAATCTGTAGAACAATGTCACTTATTTTGAGTGAGGTACTGGCTGAAAATGTTTAAATTATGAACCAACCATACAATTTGTATAGTATTTTTTGCATTATATTGGTTTATACAAGGCCAAATAGTGCTTGCAATTGCAAATACTGTTTAAATGTTTTGATATTTGTTTATTTTTAAAGCATTTTCTTGCAACTTGGCAGACTCCATAAACACCGACCCCAGTTCCAAATTACTTTTTTTCATGTTTCTTGATTGTTTGACATGGTTGTACTCATTTCATTTATATTATCATTACCTTGATCAACTGTACTCATTTTCTTTACTTTTTTTGTTAGTTTGTTTCTGGTTATTTGGTTCATTTTGTTCATTTTTATGAGCACTTAACAATTTTTTTTTCTTATTTTGTTGTTTGTTCTTATTTTATTGATTATTTTATTCATTTTTACTCATTTTATTAATTATTTTGTTTATTTTTATTCATTTTCTCAACTATTTTGTTCATTTTTTACAAATTGCATTGATTATTTTGCTCGTTTCTACCCATTTTATTAAATATTTTGTTAAGTTTTATTCATTTTCTCAATTATTTTGTTCATTTTTACAAACTTTATTGGTTATTTTGTTCATTTTACTTCATTTTATTAATTACTTTTTTCTCATTTTTACTCACTTTATTGATTATTGTGTTCAGTTTTCCTTAATTTATTGATTATTTTGCCCCACCCCCAAAATATAAAGCTTTGTTGACAATTTTTTCCCAAAGGAAATGAATGGAGAATGCTAACGGAATGTGTGGTTACCATGGCAACAACAGTGCTTTGATCCTTTGATTACTACTCCACTAAATAGTTAATTTAACTCTTGCACTTTTCCAGCAAGTTCAACTATTTTGACTCAGCAATCCCACGCCATTTCTTCAGAGATTCAAATTGTCTAGTTACCATTGTGATCATTTATGTATTTATTTTGTTGATTTTTGTTCAATTTTGAGGGTTATTTTGTTGATTTTAAATATGACAATAACAACAGCAATAATAATAATAATAACAACAACAACAACAACAACAACAATAATAATAATAATAATAATAATAATAATGATAATAATGACAATGTTCATTTTTGATTACTTAATTGATCATTTTTGCACATAATCTTATTTACATTGTTTATCCTTTTGAAATAGTTTTAATTTTTTTTTTGTTCCTCTGTGCTAGTTGGGTTTTATATTTAATAATTTTTGTTGTTCACTTTTGTGATTTTTTTTAGCTTATTTTGTTCATTTTGGTGACTGTTCTTGTAATTTTCTGCTCATTTGTTGCTTAGTTTATTTGTTTTGATAAATTACTTGAGTATTTTGTTCATTTTTTAAATGAAGTTCATTATGTTGTTCCTTTCGAGCTCTTTTACTGTGGCCAAATGTAACTGTATAAGAGTCAAAAGTATTCTGAAAAATAAATCTCAGAGGTACGTATTTTTGAAACGTACACATGAAGGAGAAAAAGTACTTGAGTACTACCCACCTCTGATAAAGACAGATTTATGTATGCTTTCAAACAACAGCTGAATTCAAGTTAAATTCCTGCAGATGCAGTTGAGACTCGTGCCGCACATTGAAGCATTTCCACCTTAAAACACAAAAAGGTAAGAGAGAAACGAGATGAAGGGAAAAGAGCAGAAAACAACAAAGCTGAGGGAAGCATTTTATCCTGCTGTGTTAAATTGGGTGTGACTATGAACGATCCAGAGGCCCTGAATAGGATGAGAAAATAAACCCACACATGTGCACATGCTCTCTCTCTGTCTCACTCTCACACACACACACACACACACACACACCCACGCACACACACACATACACACACACACAACAAAAACAAATTAACATCTAAAATGCTTCGGCTCTTTTTAACCGTTCACTTCAAACCGTCATCAGGCCTCTAATGGGGGCCAAGTTCAAAGCTCCACTAGACTCCCGCTGCTTTGCTGAGATGGAGGAACAACACTTTCGTCTCCCTCTCCCTCCCTGTTTGTTTATCCTTTGCTTTGCTCTCTTTCCCTGCTTCGATCCGTCTTTCATCGCTTCCTCCTTTATTTTTCATCCTGCTTTTCTTTGAGAGGACCCTTTGCTTTATTTAGCCACAACTTCTTCTCTCCAGCTTCTGTTTCTTTGCTGTGTTTTGTCTGTTTTTGCTCCGTCTAGCCTTCTTATTCCTCTCAATATTTGCTTCTACGCAACGTTCAGCCCTCTTGTTCGCTCCTTCTCCCTCTTTGTATCTCAATCCAGCTTTCATCACGTATGCCAGTCTTTCAAATCTGTCAGACATTGATCAGTACACAGCAGCAGGGATGCTGTCCTGGTGCAAGTTTGTTCACAGAGCCCCATCTAACCCTGGATCCAAACAGAGCCTTGAACAGCGAGCTCTCAAAAGACAACCCCTGGTCCAAGACAGACAGTTGCTCAGCACTGCCCTGCAGATATCTGCCAGGATCAAAAACCCATCCCGTCTCCCTCACTTTCCCTTCTTTCTCCCTCTTCCCCTTTCTCTTTCGAAGATGGCACTTCCACAAATGTTTAACTCCAGCTATCTGCTCATTAAGAGGTCTTCAAAGCCCTCTATTGATGTAAAAGCATCCATTTGAATCTGTAATCACCCTTTGCTGTACGGCTGCTGCGCTCAGCGTAATTTCTCCCGGATTTTCTGATAGGCGGCTCAAAGAGCTAACAACCCTTTTTCTCCTCTGTAAGTAGTAGGATGAAGGAAAGGAAAGGACTTTATCAAAACTTTTGGAAGCAGGGAGGTGCATATTTGCAAAGGCCTTGGGTTTGTTTATATATGCTGACAAAGAAAGTGAGAATATATAAAAATTCACTCTGCCGACAAAGCAATGGAAGATAAGAGTGGTGAGAAAACCCACTAGAGTTGGATAAGGTTTGTTTGAAGATTAAAGTTTTGTCGTCATCATACGACAGACGATTTTCTTGAAAGGTACTTAAATGGACTCAAAATTGGTTTGTCTATACGGAGGGCCTTTAACTGATATTGCCTTTAATGGTGGGATTTTTAAAATATTCCACTGCACAAACTTAAAGGTATTGGAGGTTCGGAGAAAACACACTTTACCCACATGATGAATTTTAAAAGAATGCCAAGAATCGCATTTGGCAGCGACCTGAATGCATATTTAGCTCAGACATCCTCTGTGTGTTGATATGATAGAGTCGAACTCTGTCACTCCATCACTACAACAAGAAGAAAATACTGAAAAGAAGAAAAAAATCTGTCAGATCCTTGAAGCAGAGGAACATACCTTTACATCTAGATTTCCTCACAGGAAGGAAGTGTTTGAAATCTAATACATAAACATTATTCCCCCAGCTCGCCGGTTTCCCTTCACCTGCGGAAATGCGGGCGCTTCTTCTGAGCCACTTTGGGGAACTTTTCCACAACACAGTCCTCCTTCAGTAGGTTCAATAAAAGGGCTGACTGGGATTTGGCTCCTGCCATGTTTCATCAAACATACTTGTCTTCAGCCATCGCAGGTCTGTCTGTCTGTCAAACAGCTCCTCACAAATAGCACTTTCTTCAGGTTTCCACTGCTGCCTACAAAAAGGTGGATATTAAATGAGTTCTCTATAAGTGAAAGGAATTTACTTTTGAATTCTCAGGACTCAGAACTAAAGACAACAGGGACTCAACGCTTACTGTCTGTGGAGTTAACACTGAGAACTGCTAATACTAGTTCATAATAATACACGGACACTAATATTTCATTGGATCACTTTTAACTTTGATAAACATTACTTTTCCGTCCAGAGTTGCATTCATTTTTCACCAAGATTTTGTATTGATGGAGGGTCAGACCGTCTTTTCCAGCAAATCTCAGAGATTCTCGGTAGGTTAAGGTCTGGACTGTGTGGACGCCAATTCATATGTGAAAATAGTGTTTCATGTGCCCTGAACCGTTGTCTCATTATTTCCCTGTGAATAATATTATTGTTATCTTGAAAAACACTGATGGATAACAAAGAAGAAATTAAAAGTTTTAACTTTTTAGCCTTTGGGCAGCATAACAGCCCACTTCATGCATCATTAATGCAAATCCTTACACCGTATTTATACAAAACTAGAAAGCACTCATAGAGCTTAGACCTATGTCAACGCAGCTCAGTTTCACTTCATAGTGGGATACAACAATGAAAATAAATGATAAAGTTGTACAAACTGTCAATTTTTCAGTTCAAGTCATTCATGAAAAATAATATTTCCACAACGCCGGTTTTCTTCTGGATCTAGCTCTGTAAATGTTAAAGACAAGTCAAATCCATGGGCACATTACTGTTAGTTTCATGTACATAGCATTATCTTCTACCTTCAGTAGCTATTTTTCCTCAACCCCTGTAAGTATAAGCATTCTTGATCACTATATCACTATATTGCCCACATCTGGATCAAACTTTGTGGTTTGTTAGAATCTATTATGATGGTATCCTATGATCTTTGGCTACATTTTCTTGTGCGCTATCTGTAGTATTACAAATTGACTAAATGGACAAACACTGAATTTGGCCCTGTCTCACAATGGTGAAGAATCCAGATGAAAAACCAGAATCTAATTGGTGGGTTTTTATCCCATTTCTGACCTATCCAGAACATTTCATCCAAATCCTTACATTTACTGTATGTTGTGAACAAACGGAAAGATACACTAATGCCGACAAAAACATGAACTTCTTGGCAACAGTAAAAGGTTCAAATTTGAAGACTTTTAAATGCAAGAGTGCTCATGTGTTTATGTGAAGTTTGTGTTAGAGCTGATATTAGATAACCAGTATCTAAGCTACATGTATCTACTTTTGCAGTGGTTGAGGAGCTGACAAGGCACATTGAATAATTCCAGAATGTTTGAATTTGCAAACAAACCAGAACCTCTGAGTAGGAATCAGTATATTATGACTTTATCACTGACGTAGGTAACTGAGACCTTTATTAGTAAAGGAGTAAAATCAACTACCTTCCAACAGCCAGCACAAAACACACCTCAACCTAAACTTCACACAAGAGCACAGTTTGATTGGCTTTGTGAGCTCTCACCACAATCACTATCAAACTGTGCATGAGCTTTGCAAAAAAATGTATAAACTCAGTAACTGTAATGCTAATAAAAGTTTTATGTTGGTGTTTTCTTTTGTTTGTACAATCTTACCCTTCGTGTGTCAGAAAAGTGAACTGGTGGCAGATGTGTCACCAGGACCATTGACTCCAGCCTAATCCCTTCCTGATGGCCTTTTTTCAGCCACAGATGGAGACTAGAGGCTCTCAACCTTTGACCTGCACCACTAAATCACATCAGTCACTGACTGTGAGGGCCGCAGGGGCCCCGGACTCCATCAGGCAGACGGGCAGCTGCCAGCACACATACAACACACTCACACACACAGCATTCTCACACAGAAACATTTGTAAGAAACACGTCTATTGATTTTATATCTTAAACAATCACGTTACACACACAGGAACAAAAAGCTTTTTCACACACACACACCACAGCTATAATGGGATTCAGGAATGAGCAAGGTTTACATTCACACCAATATTCTGAATATGACAATATTCAGAATTTGATACAGGTCATGGAAACACACTGGTTTCATGTTTACAGCACATCAGAGCTTCAAAATTCACTCCAATATTAACTCACCTGTGCCATTAATAGAGCACATTACCTGGGATGTCTGAAACTGACTTTATCGTCCAGGTGATACGTGGGCAAAATCATTAGTAGGGACCAGAGGTGGCTACTACTCAAGCACATTTACTCTTTTACATTTGTTTGAGTAGGTTTTTTAAATATTTGTACTTCAGAGAGTAGCTATTTTGCAGAATACCCTTTACCCTTACTCGGTTACGTCTGGGATAAAAAAAGTACTTCTATTCCGTTACATTTATAGCTCAGTGAGTATGAGTAACGGTTTTGAGATGTAAGAAACAACAAAAAATAAGTTAAATAAAAGTAAATTAACAAGAGAGCAAAAATGTACAAAAAGAAGAATAAGCAAGAAAATGAACAAAAAAGAACACAATTAATAAATGAGCCAAAATAGTCCAGTACATTATAAATTAACATAAGCAAACAAATTAACAAAATAAGTAAGAAAAATGCAAAAAATAATCAAGTAAATAAACAAACAAAAAAAGTAGCAAAAGGAACAAAAATTATCAAAATCAAGTAATTTAACAAAAATGAGAAAAATAAGTGGCAAAAACTAAATAAAAAAACAAAAACAAGCAACAAAATGAGTGAAAGTGAACAAATTAAGCCACAACATCGCTAATAAGGTTAACAAAATCATCAAGTAGGTTAAAAAATAAAAAATAACCAACAAAATTGAAGAAAAATCAACAAACTAAGCAACAAAGTGATCAAAATAATCAAGGAAATCAACAAAAATGGCAAAAAGTGCGTGTTTGAATGCAATATGTTAGACTGGAATAAATTCAGCATTGAGCATGAGTACTTACTTCTAATTATAAAGTAACAATACTTTTTCTTGAATACTGTTTCTGTTTACTCGACACACCACTGGTTGGCAGAGGCTGGGGTCGGGAACGCATGAGACTTGGTGAACTTCACACAAGGGGCCCGGGTTCATGTTCTACTTTATGGTGTGTTTTTGTGCATTTTCTGTCAGTCCATCACCCTGATTCTTTTTCACTTAGCAAGTAGTGCTAGTCCTTCATGAAACTGTAAATATGGTGATAGTCTCACCGTATGTCTGCTCTGGACAATGACACAAGCTATAGGCCAAACGATAGTTGCCCTATATCCAGCAAACCTGGAATACTTTTGCCTGTAATCACTGTGTACACAACATCCTGGTTGTGAAGTATTTCCTGATGTTAGGGCAGATCATCAGTGAAATTTCCTGGGGTCGTTGGGTATTTTCAAACATTAGACATCTTCGGCCAGCAACCCAGCCGGGGATCACCAGACCTCGGCTTCTGCCCTCGCAGCTACTACCCACCACTCTGACCTCTTAATCCAAAGCCACCACCTTGAGGCTCTCTGCAGCCTCCATGGTATTCTGGGTAGTTTCTTCCTCTTCTCTCCTGTGATGCCCCGCAGGGAGATTTCACTGCAAAAATTTTGGAGTCAACCTCTACTTGCAATCACCTCGCTTATTGCTGATGGCAACCAGGCCTTTTCCTGTCAAAGTTCTCCTCCATACGCTCCTCCTCCCAGAGCAGTCACCTCCAACATGACAATGTTCTAAATAATGTTCTTTTATATCTATGTCTGAAGTATTCTCTGTCATCTGTGTCCTTTTACACAGCCACATCACACAGTCTCCAGCTCTCCTACCCTTTGGTTTTAAACCTTCTCTTCTCGTCTGTGATGTGGCTTCCCTTATTTTTCTCCTGAATAAAACACAGACCAGGACAGAGAGAGAAAAGACAGATGAAGTGAACAGAATAGAAAAGTTTAGGACAACAGATGCAGACAGCAAGAGAAAAAGGCAAGAAATCCAGGAAAAATGTGCTTTTACTTTCTTAAGCACTTGGGATAATACAGGCCACCCTGTCCCGTGCCATGACAAAGTTTATGTTTCAGCTGCTTTTTCTATGATCAGGTTGATAATCAGCCCTCTGAGGACAATCTAACTTTTTTCTCCTTGTGGCTCTGGAGTTTCAGACCTTTTGTCATGTAGTATTTCGCATACTTACACCCATACCTTTGAAACTTCACTTTGAGCAAATGTTTTGCATGAGAAGCAGGCAAGTGGAGATGAAATGTGGGCTGGTTCCCTCACACCGAAGTGCTGCTTGCCCATGCTGCGCTCTTACAGAGGTCCTCCTCACTTTGTTGTCCTCACAGCAGGCACCTGCATTCCTGGCATAACTGTCTCCAAAGTTTCGAGAGCAGCTTGCTATCTCTCTGTCTGCCGGTCTCTGCCTCTCTGTGCGCAGACCTCCACTGCCTTGTTGCCTGGAGACGAACAGAAATGAGAATGGGGACGGTGAGAGGACGATAAAAGAGGACAGAGATCAGAGATGGACCGACCAGCAGGGGAGTGATGAAGTTTGTTTGGGATGCTTTTGTATGGACTTTGTGTGGTGTCAGTATCCTCTCTTTTATTTCTTGGGTCCCAGATCATGAAAATGAAATGTTGCAGGTAGCTGCATATTTGTTCAGAGAATGTAATGCATGGTTTATCCTGAATGTTAGTAAAATAAAATATTTACTTCAGCATTAGAAGCTTGAATAAACTCCAGCAATGTAAGAGAACTTTATTAAATTCAGACCAGTGTGTTTCAGCTTGTTGCCTTCATCAGCCATAATAAAATATATCACAATTTCCATTTAAACAATCTATGACACATGCAAAAAGTAAAAAAAACAATAAAAAACAACTAACTGCATATATCCATACCTCAGCTGGCCAATAGGATGTATGTAGAAGTGGGCCGGGCCTATGAGGTGAGCAGACAGGTGAGGGGAATGTCCACTTACAAGCATAAAAAGTTCCATATTAGGAGCCGGCATTGCCAGATGAGCCTAGTCTTACTGCCCTGCATACAAATACCACAGGTATTTCACTTTAAAATTGCTTGCAATATATACAAGAAAAAGGGTCATTTTGAGATTGTAATGATTAAGAAGAACAAAAATTTAGAAGGATGTAGATGGGGTAGCTATGATGGTGCAGCAAAACTCTTGACTTCCACCAAGGAAAATGGGGTGTGAGTCAAGCTTTATGCACTTTCTGTCACAAGGCTTCTCCTGAAGGAAGCCAGATGTAGATACAAACCAACTAGAAACTGAAGTTGAGTGTGAGGCTTATTTATTTTTGAACAAAGGATTACATAGACAACAAGTTGAAGGGAGGCAGAGTGGGACAGATGAGCTGCAGGTTGGTGCTTTGTAGCAGGTGGTTGCAGGAGGAGAACTGGACTGGACCAAACTACCAAGATGATCCAGGGGTGAGCAGCCTCTGGAGACAGGTGACTGGAGACAGACCAAACTGCAGAGAACATAGACAATCAGGTAGTACTGAAAGGAATGCATTCACTGACAAGCAGGATCTACAATCTGGCAGGGTGGAGATGGCTGGGCTGAGCTCATGTAGGTGCCTTGATTGCAGCGATGGAAGCAGCTGATGAAGCTCCTGCACACCTGTCTCCATTTAAGCCACGTCCAAAAGTATCTGGGCAAACAGATATTTTCTGATGCATTTTTGCCTGTCATCCACATGAAAATGCCAGATCCGGTGAGTGAAGACAATCATTTCTGAAAAGACCGGCCAAAGTGGAGATTTTGGAAATCTCCGTTTTTTGCTTGCGTGTGGACAGGAGGAAACAAAGTTTTAAGGTCTAGAACACAGTGTGCGACAAAATGCATCAACGCCAGGTGTGCGACCTCTTGTTATCATCATGGATGCTGTCAAGCTGATGCTATTGTTTTTGTGCATGCAAACGCTTTTCAATTGTTTGCATTTTTTTTAATTGGGATGCAACACTTAGGAGCAACTCCATTTCTTTATTGGGCCACACGAACGAACTTCTTGCCATGTTTGTTATGTATCACTGTATTTCAGAAGCAACAAACAGAAAGTTTTTTTTTTAAAGATTCTGATTGGGTAGCATGGTTTTAATCTTCTTGTTGCATTGCCCCTATATGTTTGGCAGGATCATGATAGCGCTCTATGGCATATTTGTGCCGGTTAGTGTGGATGGAAACTTTTCTGAAAAAGATCTTGTGTATCATGTTATCATTGAAATGGTTATGGTGGTGGTGGTGGGGTGGGGGGTG
>JAQQAE010020771.1:0-10610 GCA_029823295.1 Pseudamia nigra | reverse complement strand
ATTCTATTACTGTTAATCCCACTATGAATATTAAAATACGGCGAACCATTTGTCCTGTATCATAGCTACATGTATGATGTTTGCGGCAAAACCAAACAAAAAAACAACGTGTGAAAATCAGTTTAATATTAAGAGTTACGATGGATTAAATGTGCTGCCAAACAGCGCTGAGTGGAGCGGGTCACCGGTCCAAGATGGCGGCCCCACTGCTCGTCAGCGCCAATAGGCAGTAGCGGTCGATGCGGCATCTACTCTTTATTATGTCTATGACATTATATGTGGGTGGACATCTGTCTGCCATCACAAAGTATAAGGTAGAAGTGTATGCAAACACATGTTTGTGCACCCACACAGACTCAAGCACACAGACAAAAAGGTGAGCTGCACCCCCATCACACTCTTTAACAGTTGACTCACTCCCTGAAAGACAAGTGGGCAGAAGTGCGCTGTTGGAGAAGCAGCAGTACTATGTGTTATTGTGTATTCAGCAGGTAAAAAAGGGGTGTATCTGCCAACCAAGGGCTCCACATGCCCAGTTGTCATTTTCTAACAGCTTGTAGACAAACTCATTATGTCCAACACCTGCTCCCATCACATACACTCAGGGTGTGTTAGAGTTTGTGTGCGCTCAAACGGGTGCACACATGTAAATCAAGTGTATGAGTTTCCTGTAATTTACTTGCTCTTCCACTGAGCATTGGTGAGGAGCAGTAACTGCATTGCTGATAGTCCTGCTCTCAGGGGAGCACACCTTAGAGCCTCTGACTCCAGCGTTTGTTGTCAGTTTAAGAAGGAGACAGCCAGACTGCCAGACTCTGACAGCCCACAGCCCTGGAACCTGCCTATAAGGTGACACCCAACTCTACCAATTCACAGCTCTCAGGCCATTGTTGTCTTTTCCCATTTTCTTTGTGTTTTGGACAAGTCGAGCAGACTTGAGCGTTTAGAGAGACCCCTCAGACATTCTGTTTTAGAAGCTATTGTTGTAAAACAGTGTCTTTAAATGTGTCAGTGCTGCTACATTGTCACAAATGGCTAATAACAGCATTCTTGACTCTTTACTGTATTTGCAACATGAGGTTGTTATACTTTTACTATGACAGTGATTATAATCAATGATTATTCTTTTCTAACTATTGATGTGGGTGACTGCAGACAGTTTAGCATATTTTAAAAAGTATTTCTAGTGCGTTATCTCCATCTGTGTTTCAGTTAAGAGAATGGCATTCACCAAAGAGGCCAAACACTCCAAGAGAACAGTCACGCAGGGCTCTAGACTTTTATTTACAAAAATACAAATAATACTGTAATTTACAGGTAGTCCAGGAGTGTTTTGATTTATGACTGAGAGAAAAGAAAAGAGAAAAGTGGGCAGTAATAATGCATCTCTTCTTGGTTTTTCATTTTATTGTGTTGGATGCTGCCACCTTTGTCCATCAGTGCTCATCTTGTTTTTATTCACACTAAAACACACTAAAAACTGCAGTTTGTCACTTCATAAAACACCAAATTCCATCATGAAAATGGACGCATTTTTAAAAATTTAAAATATAATATTTAGTGAAATGTCACAAAACTCTGACATCAGTCTTTTGCACTATGTGAAATTCAGAGGCGTGCTTAAATATAAAGTGTGTTTGACGTCAGGTAACTGTGTGTGTCAATGATTATATAAAAACACAGCAATTATAGAAGCATGATGAATAAAAAACAGGTGATGTGTGGAGAAAGGGGTTCAGAGAATTGGAGGACAGGAGGCTGAAAGAAAATAAACAAAAGTACTGTACTTCTAATGTAGTGGAGACTGAACCCTCTCCCTATAATGGGACAGGGATTAGGGGGATAATCCACCACATCTTTTCTTTTCCTCTCATCCTTGCTTTTACCTTTCTTCTTACTTTCTCCCTCTTAGTGTCCTGTGTCGCCACAAGACGCAGACAAGACGGTGCTAAAGCCCAACAATTAGTGTGCATGGGTTTGTGTGTGTGCACTGGTGTGTACTTACGTGAGACAACTCCAGTGGGAAAATCTGAGACACTGAGAATAGCTCCAGTCTAATGCCAGGTCAGCCTTTTTTGGCATCGGTCTGGAGAGCAAGCTTTGTGTATACTGTAAGTGTGTGTAAGAGTGTGTCAGTGTTTGTGCGCATATCAGTTATGGTACACTTTGCCTTTGCATGGTCATGCCCTATTCTAAACTGTTTACGCTGAGGTGAACTGTGGGAGACAACATTGCGGTTATAGAGTTTATTCTTTCCCCACTGCCCTTGACCAGTCTCTTAACACAGAGAGCAGGCAGATAAGAGAGGATTTACACACAATACTGAAGCCATTAGCGTCTGGCTTTTTCTCCCCCTCTCTCTCTAGGGTTTGTTTAGTGTTATCAGATCCACTGGGATGTGTGGATGGCAGATTGAATGTCCACAGCCATGGAAAAAGCCAAGGATGTCTAACCTCCTATTCACACGCTGCTAGCCTCATCAACAGAGGGCCCTTTGTCCCACAGCAGTCAAGGAGATGGACAGTACAAGATAATTGCATTCGGACAATAACCGTCTCCTCTGTTTGTTTGAATGCGTACAGTCTCTTTGGGATGAAATGGTAGAGTGCATGTTTGAGAGAGGGAGGAAAGAAGGAGTGAGCGATTCTGTTTGTGTGTCTTTGTGCCTTTGCTGAATTTCTCTATCTGTATGCAAGTATGAATGAATGGGCTCGATAAAAGATTTTTGGAGCGGTATCCAATAGTTAGCTGTCATCTTCTATCTCAGAGGGTGAATGCTGACTGGCATGGATGAGACAGTGCTGATAAGATTCTTCAGGAACTGCTATTAGACCCACAAACCAGCAGGAACAACAGCGGGAAAGCCAAATTATGTGAATGGCAGGCAGTGGGACTGAATGGCAGTATTTGAACAATTAGTCACCACTCGTTTCCTCCCATGATGTCATTCTTCTATGACCAAGGTGTGCTTCTCAGTAAAATCTGGTAAATAACAGGAATTGTGCAATTTTGGGAACGTGTGAGACAAAGAGCATGTACGTGCAGCAGTGAATGATGGGGTGAAACAAATGACACAGATGCATCACCCTATCTTAACCATGCTCACATATATTTACAGGACTTTCACTATGAAATGGAGTCTACCCAGGGCCTTTATTGAACTCAACTGCAGAAGGTACCAGGCCGTTATTTGAAGAAAGCTCCTACTAATGCCTCTGTCCTCTGTTTGAAACTCCAACTGTTATTAAAAGTAGATAATAAGACCTCAGATGAGTGGTCTACAACAACATAGTGTTGAAAATAGCAGCACAATATTGTGGAGTTCATCAAATTATAGTAATAGAAGTAGATATTGAGCTTAAGTGGCAGCTCATTGTATGACAAACACAAGAACTCTATTCATGTTATATTTTAGCCAGCCTGTGTATGGGGGTAGTGTCATAAATTGATACACACATGACCCACTAACTCTGGAGGGCAAACCTGCTGCTGACACAGCTTGTGCCATGGATGTCACCACATAGGCTCCCTGGCATATTATCCCAGGATGACGGGATGGTTTTGGTGGACCTGGCAAGCTTGGTGATTCCTGGAGGACGGAGTGAGGACAGTCACTGTTTAGTTGTGACATCACAAATATCTAGAAATCCAAATGGCTTGTTTCAGTTCCACTTATTTTAAAAGGGGCTATGTTTTTTTGCTTTTCAGTGAGAATCTTAACACTATTTTGAGATATTATCTTTAAAGCTCTCAGACCCATTTAAATAACAGAAAAAGACACCATACATAATTTTTCACATCTCCTTTAAGTTAATAATTTTTAGAACAATTTTTTTCTATTTAAACAAATACACACATTTTGGTGACACCGATACAATACAGAGTATTTATTTGAACTGCACTTCGGTGGTGTTTAACATGTATCTCTGGATGACACATATTAGTAATGACATATAATTGGTAATAACTTTGGAACAGATTGATTTATAAAGTTTTTGTAAGATATTCACTTTATCAAGAATAACTCACATTTTCACAATCATTTCATGAGGAAGTAAAAAATATTTTATTCCAAATTTATGGGCAACAGTGGATAATAATTCATAAACAATATATTATTGACTCCAGGGTCTGCTGGAGTCCTGAACCTCCACATACAATTTGAAGTGAGGCTTTTATCTGATTTGAAAAAACTAGACACTTTTTTACAATTAATAAATGCCTTGCTTACTGCAAAAGTTACTAAAAGTTAAACTCTAACATCCTTAATTCTGCCACGTTTTATCAAACGTGTACTTTTAGTGTAGTCGCTCTGATGTGCTCCTACTTAAACACTATTACATTTAATGTAAGATATTCACTTTCCACCCGGGTTTTATGCATTACTGTGGCCTAATGTACTTCTTAAGGCATATTGTGTGTGGGGAGGTAAATTGTTTTGGTTTTGTAATGAATAGAGTGGTCTGGGGAAGAATGTCAGCCACTGTTGTCAATTATCGCCACTTTCTATGAGCCATGCTTGACAGAAGAAGAATCGCAGCCGGCGCCTGGACCACTTTCTCACTCACTCCCCGTTTCCTTCCTCAGTCTACGCAGCTTCAGTCCTATTGTGTCTCCATCTCCTGGCATTCCCTCCCACTTTCTTTTCAGATGTTCCCCAAATCCATTTCAATCTTGTTTATTCTTGGCTTCACCTTTTTAGCAACATTGTCATTATGTGAATGTATATTTTTAGTCTAATGTTTCTGGTCCCCTTTATTTCTCATCCTCTCCTCTCTTCATCATATTTTTCTCTACACAGGGTGTTATAGGCTTGACAGGCAGTGAGCTCACAGTTGTAACCTTCCTGCCACCATGCCAGGCGAGGCGCCGCTTGAGGGTTTGGCTGCAGATTGAATAGCTCCCAGAGATGTCATATCCAGACAGCCTCCCTGAATTACATTTCCTGGTCTTCCCTGCCTGGCTGCCTGCATGTTTCCACCAATCAAATAGCCTGGAGTTGCCATGTGGCTGCCCACGCCACTTTCAGTGTACCTCTCTCTTGTTTTTCCCTACTTGCAGCTCCCCCAGTGACATCTCTGGGGTGTGTCCCTCCCTGAAATTATCCCTTCACCACTTGTCGGCTGATCCAACCACTGTGAGGCAGACCAGCAGATGGACAATCTGATTGGCTGTCAGCCCATGTTTATTTCCTCGTTTTTGGGATGTCAGACGGGATAAAAACATAGTTTTGCTGCGTTTGTCATGTTCTCTCTGTGGAGCTCAGAAGAAATGGGAAAAGTTTAGGTTATCAGAAATGTGGCCTAACAGACTGGTTCAAAGCTGCCAGACGTGTCCCAAGGTGTTCTTACATACATTTACTTTTATGATTTTTAGTACCTTAGCCAATATTTTCATCTGTGTCTGTTGGTTTGTATGTTGGTTAGTTTTGTCTGTTAGCAGGATTACACAAAAACTAGTGACCTAATTTGCACGAAATTTGGTGGAAGGGTAGAGCTTGGTCCAAGGAACTATTTTTTTCATCTGTTGTGCAGTAAAATTGGGCCAGAGACTTTAAATCTAATACCACAGCAGAGATAATGGGGAGTGAATGAACAGTTTTTGTGTGATATATTTTTCATGTATATTCAGTCAGATATGATGGATTTTGGTCCCGATCCAGATCTGTCAGAAGGCCATTCTAATTTTTGTCTTTGCAATGCTCTCTGTAGCCGCTGTATCTGAACCCCTCCAGAGCACTGCTGAAATATAACTATCCAGAATTTGGAAAGTACCATAAATCATGCATTTTAGTAATGAAGCATATTTTTACATCAGGAGAGGCATTAGGTCACATAAACAGTTTACTGTAAAAGAAAAACCCCCATAATAATTGTGTAAAAATAATAACTTTAGAGTATGGATTTTGTATTTATACATAAATTCAGTTAAAATATTAAATAATCATTGTGGTACTTACGATTAGTTTTCCCCAGGTCATTGATCCTCGTTGTGGTTTTCTTGTTACTGTGTATGACTTGATCTGGCCAGAAGGTGGGTTATGTGAGCCGGTGGAGGAAAGGAGGTTTTATTGTGAAGGAGGGGAAGAGAGTCTTGGCTCATAGAGCTGTCCCGCCATAAATTGATTAATGAGGAACAGCTTCATGTGGAAAACAGAGTGGATCACACACCACATATACACTCACATATGTGCAGGATGGAGGCACATAGACACACACAAAGAACAATCACGCACAGGCATCCAACAGCACCCTCTCGAAGTGGATGGAGTTTGGCTTTCTACACTAACAAACAGGTGGTGGATTGGACATTCAGACCTGCACATGTACAGACACACACATTTACATAAACGCACACACCTCAGGTGGCGGCGTGAGCTCCCATGCTGGGTAGATTTGTATCAAAGCCAAGACATAAAACTGAACTGGCAGACAGGGAGCCATAGCACTCCAGCCCTCCAGTCTGCTGCTTTTGGGTAGTGTCTGTAGTTTGAAAGAGTAAAAATGTGAAAGAGTAATGTATGCAAGGAACTGATTTACGCTTGTGTACTAGTATAACGCATTCACGAAACCCTTCTGATTTTCACATCAGGACTCCAGCTTTTGGCAGAGCTCATTGCTCGGTCCACCCATCCTTGGATGTAAGTTGGTGGGGTGGTGAAAGGTTGTTGGATTGCACAGGGTATTATTGTGGGTTGAAATATGTTAGTCTTTATGTGGGTGCATTATCACCCTGCACAATTAGGATGGTCTGAATTTACAATGTATGACATCACCTCATGATCGCAGCTCTGAACACGGCTTGCTCAGATTTTTTTCTGCTGAGGCAATGACGTACAAGCAGTTATTTATTTTTATTTATGCCCATTCGCACCTGTTTCCACATACTGTTGAAGCCTCCACACATCTGCATGGTTATATTGCCAATGTCTCATACACACTCCACATATACAATATGCTGATCCTTACATAGGCATGCAAACATGCTCACATGTCAATGAGATGCTTATTATGGTTGTTTATGGCGGTGGAAATTAACATTCTCTATGGTTTTGTCTCTTAAGGGAAGAGATTATACAGACTATAAATCTACTCAATCTGTGTACAGTGTCATGGTGTATTAAACACTCTTTTACTGTGGCTTCATCTTGCATCGATAGCGACACCACATCATTACATCCCCACACACATGCACGCAAACTCACGCACAGTTGGCGTACAAATCCCAGCCGCATAGCTCCCTGTGCTGCCTGTCTCCGGCCCATGCTGAGTGTGTAATGAGCGGAGCTTGAGGAAGATTAAGGCAGATATTGTATGGTGTTGGAGGATTGGTTTCACTTTGAGGCTCAGTGTTGTGGTGAAGCGTACTTCAGTGCTTCTGCTGGCTGCCTGAATGACCAGCAGGATTCCCACTGTTGGTCTCCCATCATTTGTCATAGGGGTTTACTCAACACTGCTAATGTGCTTCAAGGCAAACACATACCACCCATCAGGGGGTATTTTTTTCTTAGGAAATAAGAGCAGTGTCGTAAAGTGTACAGAGGCGCGCTGGGATGATGATCATGGAGGGCTGAGAGTCAGTGGTAAAGGGAAAAAGATAGTAGGGATGGAAGAGGGATTGTTTGGGAGGTGAAAGGGGGAATCTAGATATGTGATGTGGTTTGTTGGCTCCCTGTGAAGCACATGAGGAGGGTAGAGGGGAAGTGATTGTGAGGAGGAAATGGTGTTATGGGGAGGAATCAAAGAGAGTGCGCAGGGTTTAGAGAGCAGAGAGAGGGAAGAACAGACAGAAGGAACAAGGCCACAGAGGGAAAGAGGGATAAACAGAAACAGAAAGGCTGTAAGACAGAAGAAGAGGCCAGCACGTTCAAATAAAGGGGCAAAAAGCACAGGATAAGAGAAACAACAGCCAGTGGGAGGGAGGAAAATGGAGAGAGAGTGGGTCTGAGGGCTGTTATCATCTGGAATCTATAGAGAATGGATGGGCAGCATGAAGAGGCTATAATCACATCCATCAACAACACTGTCTATTAAAGTCTGTTCCTCTTCTACTCTGTCTTCTTCCCTCTGCCTCACTCTGAACCACCAGCCCTGGTCAATTTGCTAGCGCACTAAATAGAAGACCTTTGTAAGTATGATGATTGCAATATCAATACAATGTACGTGAAGGAAAAAGAACAATACGATACATCTGGTTCCACATTCTCTTCTTTCTCATCGTCTTATTTTTCTTTCAGGTAAATGCTTTGCTCATTTTTTAAAAGAAAAAGATGAACAAGGGCAGAATGAAAAAAGAGCAAGGAAACGACCAAGGAGAGAATGCTTCAAAGTAGTAAAAAGCATCACACAGACCCCCAGTTTAAATACTGCAATCCATGTACAAAAGCCTCATTGTTTGTGGTTTGAGCTTGAAAACCTCTCATTTAAATGATTCAGGAAAAATATAGTCTTAAGAACCTTTAGTTTTTCAAAAGCAGATTGGTATAAGACTTTTTCATTAAAGATCCCATGCTATGAAAATCCATTTTTATTGAGTTTTGAGGTTTGTATAAATCCTGTGGTATAAGACAAAGGTTGTAAAAATAAGAACTTGTTCACACTTGAGAAATCCTCACAAGATGGGTTTCAGGACAAACAAGCTGTTTCTAATTTATGTGATTTGTGACGTCACAAGTCATAACCAATTATATTTAAGTTAAAGTACATTTGTTCAGCTACAGTTGGCAACTTGAGGAAAATTCAGGACTTGGCCTGAAAATTTGAACTCCTACAACTTTCATTCTCTACCCCATTTCTCCTGTTTCTCCTAAGCCCCCTCCTTCTCAATGTGCGTCCACCTGTCACCGTAGGCTTGCTCTTGGGGGTTCTTTTAGGTTTGCTGCGCATATAATCTTGAGGTTCCGGCCTTGGATTGTGAAGTGCGTAGAAATAATCTTGGATTATGATTGGTGCTATACAAATATAGTTGAATTGAATGTATAGTTAGTGTCATAAATAAACCTAATATTAAACTGATTACACTGTCTCTGGTCATGGAGAAAGGCACCTCTATGACTAATGTGACGTGGGCTCTGGCTGCTGATCAGAGCCAGCACCTCTGGTTCTACATAACTGGTGTTCAGAGCTGGTTGGATCCCATGTCAGAACACAAGTCATGAAGGACCAGAGGTACCAGTTCTGACTGGCAATGTAGTGCCAGCTTTGACCAGCTGCTATTGTTTTCTTCTTACTCTTTCTTGCTAAAGGAGGAATTGTTCATTTGGCTTTATGAGTCCTTTGTTTGTCAGCCTTTACAATGCTCAGTCACACATGACAACTGCAGCATATGTGGCTTCATGTGCGAGGAGGACGAGTATGCATGCACATGTGCATGCGTGTGCATGAAAATGATTAACAGCTAGCTAACACTACCCTTATCACTTGCTCATAGAATTGGAATACCTTTAAGTGCTAAGATATGGGGCCTTTAAAGCTACATTTACATATTTAGTTTCAAAACTGCAAGTTTTGCCTACTGACGCTAATTTAATTAAGGAAATAGAAAATGGTATATTTTTCATTCAGAGTTTTGTCATTTAAAGTGTATTATTGTTTTTATGTTAGCTTGTACCAACTTTAACAGTATCCAGAATTGATCACATTCCCATCTTGTTTGAATAAAGAGCAGACATAATCAGCTCTATTTGAACAAGACGGTACAGTATGTATAAAAAAGTACCAACCCCCCCCCCCCCCAATCCCATTCTCCTCTGTCCTCGTCTTGCTTAAGCTCTGTCTGCTTAGCCAGTGATAAGCCACTGGAGCGTCGCTTGGTTGAGACCGCTTCAACAAATTCACTTTGCTATCAAGCTAATAGGATTTTGTTTCTTCGGTGTATGCTAAAGATGTCATCTTCGGACTTAAGGAGAAAGAGATGTGGCTTGGTGATGAAGCGCCATCGCGAGGGAGATGAGACAGCAACTTCAAGAGGGATAAACTGCATTTCCCTCCACTTTTCTTTACCAAACCTCCTCCTTCGTCCTTCTCCTCCGAGCTCTCCCTCATCTCCCTGCGCCATGAAAATCTCCTCACTTTTTCTTGGCACAGGATCAAACAACATGTTCCGCTGGGAAATTCATTTAGGATTCTGGCTTTTTCGAGGGGTGTTTGAGCCAATGAGCTGGCGAGGCTTGCAACATCTGTTTCCATGAATACCTAATGGCTGTGTGTCACCAGAGTCAAATGCCTGCTCTGAGGGACGCTCCCACTGTTATTACCATCATGGCTATTTAGCCACTAGTTTCTCATTATGCTCTTTCTACTCTCCCCACAGAGGGAACAATTGGATTAGCAGCTAGTTTATACACTATATGCTCAAGCCCTCCCACACGCTTCACCTTCTTTTATGTGTGGTTTTATTTGTAGTGTACCATGTGTGTTTTATTGGTAAGGTGTGATTCTTTAATATTAAGATAACACCACCAAGGGAATGGGAACACATTATGGGCTGTAAATCAAACAGGAAAATTCAGTGATAATATCCAGTAGGAGTAGGTCTTCTGCCCTCAGTTAAGTGTAACCTAGGCAGCGAGCTAAACATCAGGCAAGGCCCCAGTAATGAAAGGACACAGG
>JAQQAE010020770.1:0-10610 GCA_029823295.1 Pseudamia nigra | reverse complement strand
TTTTAGACTCATCTGTCCAAAGAACATTATTCCAGAAGTCACGGTCTTTGTCTATGTTCTCTCTGGCAAACTTCAGTTTGGCCTTAATGTTTTTCTTCGAGAGTAAAGGTTTCCTCCTTGCACACCTCCCGTGAAAGTCAAACTTTGTGTCGTCTCTTTCTGATAGTCGAGTCATGCACTTTCACACTGACAGTACCAAGAGCCTGCTGTAGGTCCCGTGATGACATTTTAGGATTTTTGAGGACTTCTTTTAGCATCTTGCAATCTGCTCTAGGGGTGAACTTGCTTGGAAGGCCAGACCTGGGAATGGTGGCAGTTGTTTTGAATGTTCGCCGCTTGTAAACACGTTTCCGGATGGTGGAATGGCTGATGTTAAATTCTTCTGAGATCTTTTTAAATCTCTTGCCAGACTCATAAGCGGCCACAATCTTCTTTCTGAGAGTCTCAGACACCTCTTTGGATCTCACCATGGTGCTCACTCTCACTTCAAAAGTCAGGGGCGACACCATCTTAGTGTCTAAGATTTAAATAGGGCAAGGTTCCTTCAAATGCTGGGTACCGATGTTCTGATCATGTGCACCTGATGTGATACGCCTGTGTGATTTTAATCATTTTAAGTGAGAAAATATGTGGGGGTGTCCTAATTTATTCCTCACCAGAAACTACATTCTTTTTAAATTACATTTTACAGAAAGTTTTAAAAAGGCTTTTCTTAATTTTTAATTGTTTAGCTGTTTTTTGTTTTGACATTGTTTTTGGTAGCTTTTCTGTACATTATTGTTGCCGACTTTGTGGATTATTTTTTAACATTTCTGTTCATAGTCTAGATTGTTTTGTTTTGTGGATTTTTTAACTTTAGCTAATTCATTGAGTTTCTTTAAAATATACTCGTATTTTTCTTAGCTTACAGAGAATATTTTTGCCAGGTTTAAATTCATTAAATTTGAGTCTCAACTTGATGACATTAGGAGAATGTGGGTCACCAAGCAAGATCAGTTCAGAGGATTCTCATAGTTTGAAGTATTGCAGATAGTGTAGTACCACAGCCTACCTGGTGGTGGCAGTAGTCACCTCGTCGTTGTCATTCTGAGTCAGAACCTTGAACAGCTGGTTGAAGAGCACAGGCAGAAATCGAATGATCACTGGGATTCTCTCCATACTGAGTAGACCCTGGAGGAGGGGAACAGAATATAAAAAGAAATTAAACAAATGAAGTCAGATGTAGTGTTGTACTGATTAGACAGTGGTCACAGTTCTGGTTTTGGTACCACTCAAAATAGAAACTGAGGAGGGAACTGAGGCTGTACTTTCTCTGACCTTCAGGCAGTTCAGGAAGTTGGAGGTAGGAGGTAGCGAGAGGTCTAGCTCTCTCTTCTGGCACTGCTGAAAGAATCTGTTCAGGTGGGGGTCCTGGCAAAGAGAGGAGAATCCATGTGTATCTGAAGAAAACATCTCAGACACTGTTAGCTTTTAAAAAATGAGGTTAATCTGAATTTATACCGAAATCTTAGACTTGTTTTTAGAAAATAAAAAGTAATGTTGAGGTTTAAATTGTCAAAATAAAAAAAATAAAAAAACATACAATGGTTCACTTTTCTGTATGGTTTTGCACTACTTAACATATCAATGTTTCCAGCTATTGATCTTACATACAGTACAGTACTAAGCAAATGTCTTATCTTGCAATCAGGTTTATATATTTTGTAACATGCATGCTAAAGTCAGTACGGAGGTAGAACTTGCAAATATCCACCTTTAGCTATGTCGTGTTTGCAGGATTGTACATTAAAATACAGAATTAAATGGTTTTGTGACTTTGTGTCAAAAAGTAGCCTTAAGAACCATTTGACATGTGGAATAAAACCTGGTTTAAGTGCACTACATGTCATTTTCTGCCCCAGTTCAAAACATTTATGTAAGAACCTGAAATGTTTATGTATTTTCTGTATATTCTGTCTCGTGCATTGAGAAATGCATGCGTTGCTACTACACCAAACTAAGACTTTTAGAATCAGTGCTCAAGTAAAATCATTGTCACTTTACAATTCTAATGACTAAAGTAGAGGTACTCATAAACATAAGTACTTGAGTAACAGTAAATACGTATCCGATTTTAAAAAAGTACTCAAATCATGACATACTGTACAATACCATTCATAACATGGGATCTATTACAACCTCATATGCTGCCTTTATACAGGTATTTTGGTCATTTTTGTTTATTTCCATGATTATTTTTGATAATTTTTGTTGATTTTTGTGGCTTAATTTGTAACTGTTTTTATAATTTTGTCCATTTTGTTGCTTTTTGGGATTATTTTTGTACATTTTTACTCATTTTGTTGTATAATGCTGTATATTCTTTTTGATCATTTGCTTGATTATTTTGGTCAGCTGTCTTTCAGTTTAATTGAATATTTTGTTCTTTTTTTAAACCTCAACCTTTTTGCTCCTACATTTTTTCAGCAAAAATGTAACTGAGTAAGAGTAACAACTATTCCACAAAACAATTATCCTCTGAGGTACATTTTACGGGAAAAACTCAAGTACATGTAAAGGAGTAAATGTACTTGAGTATTACCCATGTCTGCTTATTACTGTATATGTGTCTATCAATGGTGTGCATTTTGCTTTTAAATGTTTTGTAATATGTTCAATGTGTAGGACAATATTGCAACTGAACCTAAAATAGTCAACTGATGCATTAACTCACCATCCAATCACATGTAGCATATGTTTGCCTACAAAATAGTATTTGTTGCATTTTTTTTTCAAGGACACTTGAATAGCAATAACAGATAATACAAGCATTACACATTAGAATCTCCATGTGTAAAATATTTCCTTTAGGGGTATTAGTATAAACTTCAGTGATGTTTTACCTGAGTGTATACTGTAGACACGACATTGGTCGACACTTTAAAGATGGCTTTTGCTCCATCGACCCACTTCACATCAGCACCATTCTGGAAAAAGCAGGACATGCATTAACCAGAAAGCCACCAGCCTTCTTTAAATATCTGTCCATTTATCACATCCTGTAGTCCTTAATACCTTCCTACCATCTTAAATGAATGTTTTCATTATTAATCTGGTATTTAATATTTATATACTCTATTTATACTCTTCCTGTCTCCATCTCACCTTGGTGTTGTTGGCTTCCTTGACACCCAGGTATCCAGGCGGCAGGTTGCAGGAGACAGGGATGTTGAACTCCTGAGTTGACAGACGGCCCTCTTTGAGGAGTGGTAGCCACGCGTAGCCCACTACAAACACAGACATACCAACATAATGGTGAAGCAGAACACACTTTACCTTATGATTTAAGAACGGTGTACTTATTTTTCCACTAACTCACCTGGAGTCTCCAGAGCTTCTTTCCTTTTTGCATTTGTCTTAGCATTAATGTCACATGTGACGTGGTAGAAGGAGAAAAGAATGTGGTGCTTTTCATGAAGTTGTGTGGGAAGCTCAATCTTCACCTGAGGAGAAAGTTGAATATACAGTAAGGGGTTCAATTCTGCATTCAATTTAAAGCATGGCACACATTGGCCATGGGCCCACTACATCCTGCTGGTAAACTGACACTGACAAAAGTACTCAGGAGTATGGAAGAGGTGAAAAACAGGAAGAATCTGCTGCTCGTAATAGGGACCCTGCTGTATACTGAAGGAGATATGCTGCTCAGTTTAAATGCATCCCTCACTGCTTTGTGTTCAGTCGTTCTAACATTAGGGTGCAGTAAGCATCATTGGTGCATTGCTGCCAGCTGCTGTGAGAGGTTAGACTGGAGTTCACTATTTAAGCCCAATATACTGTACATAAAAATGCAGAAAAAAATGGCTCTGCCCTGGGATGGACATGAGTCACTACATGCATGAGTATATGAAACAATCAGATTTTTTTCATACAAACTATTATTTACAGCAAAATAGCATGTTGATTGCTGTTTGAAATGTTCCAAGTAGCTAATAAGCAGCAGATCTGAAATCAAAATAAAAACCAGTACCTAATACAAACAATATAATCTGTATTGAATAATTTTTTCAAATGATGTAAACTTTCATAAACACCTCATGCAGTGCACTCCATTAACATAGTACTAACAGTACAGTATACTGCTGCTCAAAACAACATGTATTATGTGTGAGTATATAGCACATGGTACGTTTTCAGACATTTTGAAGACATCCACTGCCTGCCTCACTTGTGCTTGACAGTTATCACACACACAAGAGCAGCCAAACAACATGTGAATTGTTTCTAAGGGGCAGCTCATGTTCACACCTACTGCACAAGTTTGACAAGATGTGTCAAACCTTTTCACACTTGTGACAAACAACCTAAATGGTTTGCAAGGGAAATTAGCAGTGAAAAGATCTAGTAATAACTGTGACATCTTACGTAATTAACATGTTTTGCTATAGTTTTAGTGTCTACACCAGGGGTGTGCAATCTGCGTCTCCAGGGCCACATGTAGCCCCTCTCCAGTGGCTCCTGTGGCTTTGTCCATGGATGGGAGTAACACATCATAATGTATCAAAATAACAAAAATTAAGAAAGAACAAATGCAAATAACCTACAAAATGAACAAAATCATCAGGAACATGAAACAGATGAAGCAACATAATACATAATTTATGAAAAATAAACACAAATAGGCAAAATAATAATAAAATAATTAGAAATTTTACATGATTTAGACAAACCTGAGTATAATACAGTAATTAGGAAAATAAACAAAAATCACAAAAAATTACAAAAGTAATAAATCAACAGAATGAAAATGGACAACAAAAAACTAACAAAATAATCAAGGAAATTAACAAAATATTCCATATAATAAATACAAACAAATTTATAAAAAGTCAATAAAAATGGATAAAGCAATGAACAAAAGAATGAAATAATAACAAACTGGCATGTTTGCCAGCTAAACCATGCATCATATTTCATGTGGTATGTAAAGCGTTTAAATATGTTCTGCGGCTTGTGACACTTCTTTTTCCTTTCTGTACCAAAGCTCTGGTCTGAACTATAATATCTGAACATGACAAAATATGTACATATGTATGTAAATATGTACGTAAATTAAACTATATTCATGGCCATTCTCAAAGGTGCATTGAGATACAGTAGCCATCACACACTCACACCTGCTACCTTTTGTTTTATTGTTTTTTGCATATTTGACAGTGTTTTATCTTGATTCCATCTGTTTCAGCTTCTTGTGTTTATATAATGCTGTCTTGTTGCCTCATTTTCATTGCTGCATCCTGTCTTTTAGTATATTTTTGTCATCTTCTTTTACAAATAATTGAAAACCACAAATATCTGTGTATTACAGTACTTTCATTTGGAACCAAGAATCAGCCTTAGAATTTGAGAAACAATGATTTGACGTTTATCATGATATTTCTCTATATGCAGTGATATTAAGATATTATTGCAGTAATACTTTTAGCTATGTGTAAGCATGTGTTCTCGCTAAAGGCTGCTACAGCTGAAGTCGCTACCCTTCTATGGTATAATTATGTCTACACGATGCTTCTTGAGGTTTCTTTATCCTCACCTCATCATAGAAGTCGGGGTTCTGAGAGTGATGCAGCACTGTGGAGCAGGCTGTTGTGGTGAAAACCGGACCTCCTGGCTTTCCATAGATGCACTAGAAAAACAGCAATAGAGACAAATGCAAAACAAAATGTAATGGGCTTCTTTCCCTGCTAAATGTATCTAATTAACATGGAGTCCCATAAAATCCAGTAAATGACTCATCAGCGTGTTTTTGGATTCTACCTTTAAAGGTTTGGCAACTTCATCGTCTGAGCTGCGGAACTCCACATAGGCTGCGAGATTACGAGCCTGTGAACAAGAGAACCATTGTAACATTTAATTTGCTACATACCAAAAACAGAGCAATAAAAGTATATCAAGCCCAAAGCATGTTCTTTAAGTGACTGCACAGATATTAGAGGGTTTTTACAACTTCAGTGCATAATTATCTAATTATCGTGTTAAAGGGAACATGCCATACCTTGGCAAAGCTCTTCTGGCTGTCATACTTGAGGTGCTTAGGATACACATAGATGTGGTTTCTGTACACACGGTGCGGATGAGTGAATTTTGTGGTGTCTTGGACAAACTCCTCCACCTCCACTGTGGGTGGGTGTTTGCCGAGGTCTTCAAAGGGCTTGACGGGTACGTAGGAAGAGGTGAAACAGTCTAAAAGAAATGAAAGATTGAAAATGAGCAGACAAAAAGGATGGGGCTGTGAAAAAACGTAAAGAGGATGCAATGAATAAAAGGTAATCGTACTAGGATGCTCCATTGGAACATAGTCTACTGCAACATCCAGAGTCCCAGGAATAGTCTGCAGTTTGCTGGTCTTCTCAGCTCTGCACGCAAAGATTAGATCAAATGTCAAACAAATTACTCACCTGCTCAATGACATGTGCTTTACTAATGAAGCATCCAGTCCATTTTACCTCCTGTATTCAGTCACCAGCTTTATCACGTCATCTGTGCAAATCTTGTTGCTCTCCTGTTTGAAAAGAGGTGAGAAACGAGACTCACGATCCAGGGCGCCGTGGTTGTCCTTAAACACCGATCTGCAGTAGATACAAAGACATGAAAGCTTCCAAAGTTGATGAAAGATTATTGTAAGTCCTGTGAGAGTGACAGGAGCACTGACCTGACAGCCCATGCAAACGGCATGCGGTACTTCCCAAGTTTACTGCAGAACTGTTTGTTGGATTTCAAAATCTTCTGTACCGTCTGTGCAAGGAAAAACCATATAAAATGTACAGAGTGAATGCTAGCGGACAGCTGTTAAGACTTAAAATCAGTGAAATGTGATCAGCCCTAATTTCCAGCTGGCCCATGCACAGTGACAACCTAAGTCAAAGCTTGTTTAATACAGTAACACTGGCACCGGGTCAAATGTTTGGTGATTCACTTAGCCTTTTAAACACAGACCAAATGGAGCAGCGCCAGTGGGGAAGCCAGGAAACATCTTGGATAGGATCTAGGAAAAACCTCATTTCTAAACTATTTGACCCAACTGGCATGCCGCGATGAAGATAAGCCCTGGCCTTACAGGAAAGCCACTTTATAAATGTCATGCTTTCAACTGTTTGACCACATGAAGTTGTTTCCCTTACAATAAAAGCCCTAATAGTATTTTACAAGTCCTTTCTTTCCAGCTGAACAATATAAAGGCTTTGACTTTGTAAAATATGTCTGTGGCAGAATAATGAGTTATTAATAAGCAGAGGTGGGTAGTAAGCAAGTACATCTAAGATTAGCTGCTTAGTAGAATACTTTTTACTCTTACTCAATTATATTGGTAATGAAAAAAAATATTTTTACTCAAGTTACATTTGTAAAAAAAAAAAAAAAAAAACTCACTGAGTAGGAGTATAAATGGTTTAGTTTAAAAAAATCCAAATTTAAATTAAAAAAATGAACAAAATAAATAAATTATCAAAATAAATAAACTAAGCAACACAGTTACAAACGTCGTCTAGAATGATCAAAATTAACAAAATAAGCAACAAAAATAACAAAAGGTGAACAAAATAAACAAAAAATTACAAAAATAATTTTACAAAAAAATTAACATAAATGAAGAAAATAAGCAAAAGAGGAAAATAGTCAAGTTAACACAAATGTTTAATATAACTGAGAAATTGAACAAAAAACAAAGATAACAACAAATAGAGTAAAAATGGTCAAAATAATCAAGGAAATAAACAAAAATAACCAAAATAGCTTTTTAAATGCTATATGAGGCTGTAATAAATTCCACATCATGAATTTTTCACTACTTGAGTATTTTTTGAGATGCTCTATTACTTTACTTATGTATTTATGTTTATGAGTACTTCTAATTCCACTTGACTCAGTAAAACTATACTATAAAGTAAAACTACTTTGCTTAAGTACTGTGTCTGTTTACTGTCACACCACTGTTATAATGAGCTATAATTAGCAAACTAAGACCAAAGCTATGATAAAACTGGAATTTTATTTGAAATCCAAGTTTACAAAGAAATTAAGAGTACACAAATACTCAATTCTATTATCCAATTATTATTTAGAGCAAACTAAAACAAAGTAGAGCCACTAATGAAATCAGCTTAATTGTTAGTTTAAGCCATGTTAATTGTTTTTGGGCTAAAAGAATCAAATGAAGCTGCACAAATTTCAAAAACACAGACATCGTGAATCATGTGTTGATGGTCATCACACTATTTTTAGATTCAACAAATAAAGGCTTTTCTCATAACACTAGAACTAAATAGCAACTAATCAATGACTTAAACTCAATTGCTAAATATGAAGACATATATTCAAACTTACTGTACAATAACTCTGCTGCAATAAAGACAAAAAGACTCTCTGACCTTGCTGGAGTCTGTGTTCTTGATGTAAGGTTCTGTCCCGCAAGCAATATTTCCCATCAGCACCTTCTCTACTCTGGCCACCATTACTATGTCTGTGTGGGGGTTGGTCACTGAAAAGATGGCCTGCAGACACAGCGTTTGCGAGTCACTCCATGGTAATATACTGTATGACAATGTCTATTTCATTTCCTATCGCTAGAGTAAAATCCTTGTACCTGTTTGGGAAAACACAGCCAGTGTTCCAGATCCAGACTGAGATAACAGTCTCCTGGCTTCTTCTCTGCAGGAGAACACAGGCCGTTCTCCTGTCCTCCAAGCCCCGTCGCTGAACCGTTTGTTCCACTGGCGCAGCCTCCAAGCATCTGACGCACCGCCTCATGATTAAGGTCTACGTGAAAGTCTGCAGTCACCTTTCTGCCTTCTCGTACATCCAGCAGAGCCAGTGACACAAAGAAGGGCTCGATCTGGTGGAAGAAAAAAACTATTGTACCTACAGTACCACTCAGCAAAGTAGCCCCTTTCGGAACATTCTCTACTGCTTTTGATGAAGAACAAAAGGCTAATCTACATTTCACAAGGGAGGTAGTCTAAGAAACCCCACTCTGGAATAATCAAACATAAGAAAATCTATTTTGGAGCTAAATGGAGGGAATGACAGACAGAGCCTTCAACAGTAGTAAATACTAATTCTCACATTAGTGACTGGTCCAGTTTCATTCTCATTGATGCAGCCCTGCAGCATGAGGTTAAGGGATCGGCAGGTTACCATAAACCGCCTGCCCAGCTTCTCCTCAAACGGACGCACTGAGGTGTTGTCAGACGATGGATGTTCTGTCCGTGGGCTCCTTAACACCTGCATGAAACAACAAACAGATGGTTACCACATACAAACCCAAATACTGAAAGCTTAACAGACAACAAATAGTATTTCATGTAAATCGTATGTACCGGGGTATCGGGGTCAAGGGAGAAAAGATTCAGCCTCTCTTCTCTCCTCGCTGAGCGAATACCTTCATCTGTCTCTGCAATATACTGATTAAAAACATGAAAGGTTAATTAAAAAAAACAAAAGCTGTCATTCAGTTTTCCATTCCACAGTGTCTTTCATTTATCTTTTGTATTATTACCACATGTAAATGAAACCAATAAATGAAAGATGAGAGAATGCATGAGACCACGATATGTGCATGTAAATGTGTGTCCTGATGCACACGAATAAAGCGTGCTATGCATATTATTTGTAACCTGCTAATTAAAATGATGTTGTGTAGGAGTGTTGGGTCAAAATTTCCAGAAGGGACTTCAAAATAGACAGTTATATTTGTGTGGTGAATTTATTTATTACAAATCTTTATATTTACTACAAAAACAGCAACATGGTTGAGGAATTGTTGACAAAAACAGGGCTGTAATTGTTGCAAACCTTTGCCAACTCTGGATTGATGCCATTCTCTGCTGTATCTTCATTCTCCTGCAAACAGCCATCACTCAGCGACAGGTCAAATACATCTGGAAAGAGAACAGACACAATCAAGACTCCAGAGAGGGTCTTCTGTTTTAGGTCAACAACATTAAGATGACGATGACGCTTATCTGCACAGCCCATTTTCCACAGAAATAAAAGGTCATATATAATCAGCAGTTAGACGACACAAATCCATCTCAGAATAAAACATGGCGAAAGTATGTGGTATTTATGGATAATATGGCAGGTTGACTTGTGCAGAACTATATGGTTCATGTGCCTGGAGCAATTTTTCCAAAAGGCCATTCTGAGGAAAATGGCTCATTAATAGGTCAGCATATGCTAGCAGTCTGATTTAGAGGCATGCTCAAACACCACAGAGAAAGAGAAATGACGGCTGGACTTATTGCATCATCTCTTTGCTGTTCGCCAGGCCGGTGCTCTGTCAGTGTGTGTTATGTTCCATGCAGCAGCCCATGCCCAGACTCTAATAGAGCGGGCACTTGAGGTCGGTTTTTGCTTCCATGTAAACTTTTTAAAGACAAAGTATGATGTGGTAAATCAAGGTGGAGTCACTGGTTGCTATCAGACCTCATTTCCTGCAGGGGATGTCAGGCACTGAACACCAAACCACTTGAAATTCCCTATCATGTTTATAGCAAGATGTTACTTAAATGCATTAAGTCAGATATGCAAAAAAAAAAAAAAAAAACCACACACTCATTAATATTTATACGACA
>JAQQAE010020769.1:0-10610 GCA_029823295.1 Pseudamia nigra | reverse complement strand
ACAGTGGTTACACAAAAAACAGTTATCAGGGTCAGAATAAGCCGGGTGAGGTCACTTATCATGAGTCATCAGTTTGCTTCTGTGGTTGTCACGCAAGCATATGTACAAGTTTTCTATTACACAATATTTTAAAATGTCCTTTCCCAAACCAAAGGAGATTATGGAGCCCTTTTTATTGGGTTACCTGTTTTTTTTTTTTTTTTTAATTATGTTCATTTACTGCATTATTTTTGTTCATTTTCTATATTATTTAGTTTATTCTTGATTATTTTATCATTTTAATACATTTTTCTACATTTTAATGATTATTCATTTTGTTCATTCACTGAATTATTTAAGTAATTTTTGCTAATTTTCTTTTGTTGATTTATTTTACATTAATATTGTTCATTTTCCTGAGCCTTTTGTTCATTTTTGCTTATTTTATTTTTATTTTATAGGTAAAGTCAGGGTACACTGGGTTTCACAACATAAACTCGGTTGATTAAATGATGACTAAAACAATGTGAAATGAAAATGTGGATTCATTTACAGTATAAATGAGGTATTATTGAGTATTTCTCAGAGTATATTGGTTTATAATTTTGTCTCTACATCTGCATACCTCGTGTGAAGTGTCTGAACGAACTTACTTGAAACCCCATTAATATCTCCATCTTACTAACTTTTGGTGCTACTGTTTGTAACGATAGATGATCTGCTATTCATAGACTATATATATGTGAATATTGTGTGATAGCAAGTGATCAAACGAAGTCTTTGTGTCCCTAAGTTTGGATCCCATGGAGATATCAATTCTTTTAGATCTTGAGCTTGAAGTTAGAGGAATCACATCATGTGGTGATATTTTCTTCCCTCTCTGTGTTAAGTTACGGCAGCTACGACGAGATTGAGAGCCGGAGCCAACTGCCGCCCCCTGGGATGGGAAACGGAGAAGACTACGGCATCAGCGAGGAGGAGGAGGAAGAAGACGAAGAAGATGAAGCACGACGGAGAGGCCCCGCTGTGCTTTCCCAGGTGCAGCTCAGTGAGGACGAGGAGAGTGAAGAGTTCAGATCTATCGGAGGGGACAGCGACATGGACTCCGACATCTAGTCACATATTTTGTACAATATTAATAATAATTGTTCTAACCTTCATTTTAAAATGGAGAAACTGATTTCTCTGGTAAATATGTAAATTATTCTTATTTTTGTAAATGCTAAGTTTTTTTGAACAGCTGGCTTTGCTGTACCTGCACTGAAAGGTCAGCACATTGTAAATTTCAACTTTCATTTTTATGTTTTATGATTATCCATCTTGGAAATATGTGGTGAATTGTTGCATACTGTTTTAATCGGTTAAAATCCAGACACAAACCATTCAGTATAATAAACTTGCTCATGAACAGCTCTGTTTTATTCAAGTCATGGTAAATAAGACAGTGAGTCACTTCTGTGGCTTTGAAGTTGTACAACGTGACACATCATCGTACGCAAATGATTAGAACTTTATCACCTGTTCTCTGTGATGTGTGTGAAACTGCTGCTTGTTTGAAAGTCTCTGAAAGTAGTTTATTTCACTCTATAGCACTATTGTATTTTTTCAGGCTGGAGTAATCAGATGAATTAACTTAAACCACAGCTTAGATACCAGAGGTTTTAGTTTTTATAGGTACATATTAAATCCACATTTTTGTTTATTCTAGACACTTGACAAATCCCAAATAAAATAATGTCAGTACATTTATTTGCAGAAAATAAATCCTTTAGACCTGAAACTGCAAAGTAAAGATGATCTTAACTATTTTTAAACATTAAAGTAATATATATATATTTTTATTTTATTTTATTTTATTTATTTTTTAAGTTAAAATAACATCAGTTTAAATAACCAGCATAAGATTCAGCAGTCATTCACGTCACTGTCACCTCTGGAGCAAACGTACAAGCAGCTCAGTTCTTTTCATTTTTCATGTCCTGTGACTATTCATCTACACCATGTTCCAGAGGTTTTCATTTGGTTCTGGTCTAGAAATTTTAATGGTCTGACTTCTTACTAGAGCTGGATGAAACCTGTCTGTACCCAGGATGAACAGCAGGGGGCGCACCAGCATTACGCTTCTCCAGTCAGTGCTTTAGTAGATTGAGGCAACAAAAGAACATTTTCCTTTGTCCAATGACAAACACTTATTTTGTCACATGCAATGTTTGAAAATCTCTGAATTTTGTTGATGCTGATAAATATGCAGTCCTGACTTTATTACATTTTTTACTCATAGAGTTTCTCACTGCATAGGCACTATCTTTAAATGTGATGACACACAACCACAAGATAAATCAGAAAACAACAGTACAATTAAAAAACCCCTCTTTTGCATCATCAGAGCATAAACATTTATGATGAACTTCTGTCACATATTCAAAAAACAGATGTTTGTACATGTTTTTGGCTGTGGGAGGAAGCCGGAGTACCCGGAGAGAACCCACGCAGACACAGGGAGAACATGCAAACTCCGCACAGAAAGACCCCACTGACTATTGGTGTTGGGATCGAACCCAGGATGTTCTAGCTGTGAGTGCTATCCACTGCACCCCCGTGTCGCCCAGAAAACCCATCCCGCCTAACAAAATTTTTGCCCAACGAACATGATGCCGGAACGGATTAATTTCGTTAGCTGAGGTACCACTGTACTCCTAAACTCGTGTCCGTGTGGACGGCCCCTATGATGACCGTACATGTGGACAACAGAACCGAAACAAACAGGAAATATAAAGAAACATTTCAGCTTCTCCACAATGAAGTGTCAAGCATTAATTGTCAACCTTCTACGAACTTAAAATGTTTTGAGATACAAGAAAGTTTCACTCAGCTACACACGTTAAATAATTCTTATTGTTTGGATTACATCTTGAAACAGGGACATCACAGTTTTGCCTGTTGAAGGCATTTAGATTTGATTTTTATGTATTCATACTGTGCACATTTTCTGTATTTTTATTTACAATTCTACAAAAACAACAAATAAAAAGGTGGATATTTGCGAGTACTGCTCCTCTAACAATTCTAGCATTATGTTGACATTTGTACAGTACCATATACAAGCAGCTTTTATGGGGTTTTATGTGATTTTGAGGTATTATGAGAACAGCCTTGATTTACAGAAGCTAAAAAAATGACGATAACCAATCAATCTCCTCCATTGTGCAAAGCCATTATTAGTCACGTATACACAACCACAAAACCCCACACAATCCAAAGTGAAACTTCAAAACATCTGAGATGAAAACTGATTTTAAAACCTTGCTGTTTCTGCAATTCTGTTTTGTTTGCTTGTGGTGCATTTCGGGCATTAGATTTAAGTACAACCACAATCTACTGAAAAATGTCTTGTTATTTAATACCAAATTTCAAAGCATGTGCGCATTGAGAGTATGTTTTGAGACATTTTCAATCATGATAATACCTTAACCCTTGTACTGTCTTCACTTGTGGGTGTTAAACGGTGACTATGTTACTACACCTTCCACCGCCCTCACATGTGTAGTACTCAAATACATTTACGCCTTTACATGGACTTGTTTTGCAGAGTACTTTACTTTTGCTCAAAGTGAAGAAAACAAGAAAAATCATCAACAGACATGAATAAAACTGAACCAAAAACAAGCCAAACTATCCATAAACTAATTTTAAAAAATCACAAGAAACAAAAAAGGAACAAAATCATCAGCAAAATGAACAAAATACTTAAAAAATGAAGACAGTGAACAGTGAATTCTGAACAAAATAAGTAAGAAAATGAGCAAAATAATTCAAAAAATAATCATAAACACCGACAAAACTGCACAAAAAGAAGCAAAACTATCCACAAAATTAAAAAAAAAACAAAACATGTACAAATCTGAAGGAAAAATGAACAGTCATCCTGCAAAACCAAAAATAGAAACAAAAATCAACCAAAAAAGAGGCAAAAAGAAAGAAAATAATCAAGTAAATGGCAAAAATGAACAAAATAACATAAAATAAACCACAAAAATCACCCAAAAAAGAATAAATTAATCTGTTCTGTGCTATAAAGTTACTCACTACCTCAAGTACTTTTATTTAGAGTACTTCTACTTACTTTTACTTGATGACTGATTCTGTCTACTCCCTGGTGTTTCCCCAGCTTTTCCTTATAAATATAGGACAAAGGGCCAATTTGACCCATATACCACACAAGGGTTAACAGACACCTTCAAGTGGTGACAAATAGATTTAACTTTTAAAAAGCGTCAATGATAAAAAACCCAAAGTGAAATGTGAATCTAAATAGTTGAACCGTTTAGTTTAAATCACACTGTGCTGAAGGGTTTGAAGTTTGCAGGTTATGAGACCTGAAAATGAAAACTGAGCTGAAAAACAGAACTAAAGATTTGTATCTTGTGTCGGATATAATTTTCAGGTATTTGTCATTTGGGTTTTGAATTAGTGCTAGTTTTTGAATTAGTGCTAGTTTTATTTTTCACTGACTATAATAATTGAATTAGTGCTAGTTTTATTTTTCACTGACTATAATAATCCTATCTATAATTCAACAGATATTTAACTGAAGTGTTGTGATGCTACTGAAAACACATCAAGGCTTGTAGTTCACCACATACATGTACCTGCAAAAATAATGTAGGAATGTGATATGAAGACGACGGGACAGAGCGACATAAATGACTATGCATAAGGCATGTGATGCAATTTGTAGGGATACGAATTAGTTACTTTTTTGTTTGCTCAGCTTTAATTCATCAGTCGGATTCATCCATACCAGAACCAAAAGCCTGAGCCCCCACCCTGTGCAGACCTGACCCACTGACTGTAAATTTCAGCTGGTCTGGCTCAATCGGCAGCAGCAACGTCCTTCCTGCGAGCAGGACCTCCACAGGCCGATTCACTCCTCTCCATGACCAATCTCCTACACAAACAACCACAGCCCATAACCATAAATCCCACCCCAGGAAACACACCCGACCACAAGTTCACACAAAAACATCCTTCAGCATCACAGGAAAAGGTTACTGCCCAACAAATCTCTCTATTCTTTCTCCTAAGAGCAGCAGGGCCATTAAACCATTATGTGAAAGGATCCAGCATTTCTTTCGTTTGAAGGCGCCACCCGCAAAGTGGCCACTTCAGTTGGCACAGGGGCACTTATGTGGCAGACAGATTCAGCATAGTAAACAGCATCTTAAAAGGTGTAATATGTCACATTTCCACATTAAAACATCTAAAGCAGGTCCACATTCCCTCATGTCTCCTGTATACAAAGACAGAATTTTCTGCATCTTCACAAAAATTAGTCAGTACCTCAACCATATTGAGCAACACCTAAGCTAAAGGAATTCTTAAAGACCTGGGGGTGCCTGACTTACATATTTATTTTTGGAAAAATATTCTCGCAGTTAGCATAATAAGGGTGAGTTATGGTGCTAATTTATCATTTGCATTGTTGACAAAGAAGAATTGCAAATTATTCTGCAAAATTAACAGCAAATTTGAAAGCTTTTGGCCATGGGTAGCCATTTGGATCATTGAGGGTTAAAGCAAAATCAATGTGGACAACATCAAAACGAACAAAAACCCAGGTCTAACCGTTGACTTTGACAATGATTACCATACATGCTGCTAGCTTTCTTTCGCGAATGTGGTAAAGATGACGGCAGAATACATTTTGGGATAAAACCATAGTCTGTATATATAACTGGACAAAGTGACCGTGGCATCACTCATTAGTTTATGAAGGGCCATTGTGAAGCCAATCGGGTTATCACTTCCTGGACGGCATATTGGAGCCAAAAATAGTATGTAACCATATTTGGACAAATGGCAGTGGCACTTACAAAGCGTTCATGCCAGGGGACTCATGGGAGAGCAAACAATAGCTGCTAGCTTACTTCACCACGCAGTGTCAAACAGTCATATTACGGTGTTGTTAGTGTAAACACTTACCCACAGCTGCAGTCGAGCATATCTCATGTATAACTATAAACATATTGAATAAATAGAAGATATGAAGGTCCAACTGAGCTGTTGCTATAGCGACATGTAAATCAAACCCCAGCACAGGAGTGATTTGTTGGATTATTTGCTGTAATATCTTAATAACAAAGCAAAAAGTTAAAGATGGATCATCACGTTATTTATTAGAGGATCCAAATACAGTAAAACATTTGAGACCATGATGACCCATGATAAAAATTTCTTTGCTTAGTATTCTCAGATAGAGCCGGATGATCGTTTCCCCAGAGGCCAAGCGGTGGGATTACAACTTAAAAGTTACTTCCACATTGGCCTCACTGAACAGCCCCGGTTGTTGCCACTTGGATAAAACACCCAAAAAAATAAAGGTAGGAAAGAAACTGCAAGGCAAGAAAATTGTAAAAATGCACAAAATAAAAATGTTAAATAGTAAAAGAAGTAACAAGATTTTAAAAAAGCCTGTCGACTGATCCTCATTTTGTTTGGTTCATTTTTTATGTTGATGTAACACGAAATAAAAATAATTACGTTTAGTGTAATTTGAGGATTTTGCATTTATTTCCTCTGTATGCTGCAAGGTCAGTCTGTGTCAGTATAAAAATCTGTGGCAAAACCTTGAGATCAACTTGCATTTCATCTCTTTGAGGTTGTTTTATGCCACTGTGATATACTGTGCATTTAACCGTTGAAAACTAAAGTCATCCTCAGTCATAGCAGAGCCATAACATATGTCTATAGCCTTTCTACTTCTTATAGGACAGCAATACAAGCTTTGTTAAGCAGAGAAAAAGCACTTCATTCAACATCCAATTAAATGGCTGTCAGTGCAAAAGCAGCTGTGTGGTCTAGGAGCATTTTTATCATAGATGTCTGTGAAAGAGGAGTCTGCCCTTCAGACAATAACACAATCACACACTAGTACTGTGAAACACAGAACAATGTGGTCGAACTGGAGTACAGCCAGATCTTATCAGTGTCATGATGACACCGATGGCAGAAAAAAGCCACGGCTTTTCATGGTGGAGCTGAAGCATGTGAGTCAGCTCGAGATGTTCTTCCTCATTAAAAGACCTTCGAAGTTTGCTGTCAGATAGGATGACACCATACGACTGATATTTCTGCGACTAGTCTGGAGGTACCATGTTCCAGAGTTCGCATCGCATCAAACTAACTGTACAACACACAACATACGTGGAGTAAATAAGATGTCAACCTCCTGCTCTTACAGCTGTGTAGGGAGGTGTTTGCATAGCCCTGCAGTGAAACTGTTACAGTGCTGATGTGACATGCTATTGTTTTTCTTTTTTACCTAAAGCTAACAGGCTAAAATAGGTGGATTTTCTGAACTTTAAACACCATCTGTTGTCAACAAAAGCCGTGTGAAAGCATATCCTCAGCCCTTCCAGCCCTGTGGGCTTACAGTTTAATCCATAAGTTACACCACACGTTTCTCAACTCACATTCCTTGACTATTTCGGTATGAAAATGAGGTCAAACCACCAAGCTACTTGCAACTGTTTGTAAAACTCTTAGTAAAAGGGGAGGCATCTCATTTGCCACATTCTGCTGTAGATACAAAATCAAAAGTAAAACCAACGTATAAAAAGGTGAGGCAACAAAAATAAGAGTTTGTGTAACAGTGGAATTTTTGTTAGTTTTTTTTTTTTTTTCGATTCAATTGTATCTGTATTTGTCAAGCAGCAATCATAATCCAAGATTATCTCCAGGTGCTTTTGTGTTGGACGAAGTGAGGGAACAAATTATTCATAAGGAGTTGTTCAGTCCTGCGCATTTCTAATGACAGCTTCCCCCCACAATACAAACATTTATACTCATTAAAACACACTGAAGTGCACCGCTCCCGTGAGACACTGCCCTTCACTTCAAAAACATAATCATCAATTTGCAATTTTTTAACATGACAGTTTCCCAACAAAAATAACACAGAGCTGTACACATGGTCACTAATCTAAACAGAATTCATTTAAGTTGGGTTTTTTTTTTTTAAGTCAATCTGCTTCACACCTACCAGTAGTCTATTGAAGGCACTATAGCTACAAGTGAACATTTGTTCTAAAGGAATGCAGAGTATGCAGGGGAGAGGGGGGATGGGAGGGGGACACCAGCCTGGCTGTGTGGAGAGGACCTCTTTTCCATCCTGATTAAAAACCATTAACTAAGCTGTCTGCTGCACAGACCATCAGCTTTCAACACCAAATGCTGGATTGATGTGAACATCCTGACATGTTCCGTTTCGTGCATTGTCTATAACAATCTCGAAGCAGTGACAAAGAAATGCATTCAACTGCTGCAGTATGTCGGGAGCAAAAAAAAACCAACTTTTTTTTGTTTTTACATACAGATCCTACAGGAAATTACCGAGTCTTTAAAAAACCAGGCTCTGGAAATAGAGCATAAGAGTTTAGTGATTTTAAAAATTAAATTTGGTCCATTTTCTGAAAGCATTTCTACTGCCTACACTTTGCATTTAAGAGAAAATGTTTTATACAGACTAGTTGCTCTTCAACGGATGATGAGGCAGACACTCGTATTGCAGGCACTGCTCTGTGCTGCTAGAAGGTCCAGCTTCTGTGATGAAAAACTATTTGCATAATTGTGGGCCTTGAATATAACATTTTTCAGAAAATAACAAAAATGAAGGCAACATGAAATTCAAATGTAATGAACAGATGACCCCCACTTCCTTTTCCTAAGATTTGTTTTTTATTTGGGTTAACTATTGTATAGTACGCTCAAAAATTAGATCCTGCTCAAGAAGACTGAACTACTTTGCCTAAAGGAAAAACCTTAATTTGCAGGTACAGTGGAACCTCAGGTAACGAACGCTTCTACCAATGAAATTTTCGGATTACGAAGAAGAAGTCAGCCAAAATTTTGTCCCGTCTAGCCAAAAAAAAAAAATCGCGTTACAAATGACATAGACCCGGAAGTGACACCCACACTAGTAGCCAGCTAGCGAATACCAGAAGCTTCTAAGCTAGCAACCTGCTAACAACAGTAGCCTCCGCCGGCATCTGTAAACACAGCCCATCAGATCTAAGGACCTAGGATCGAAAAACACACACAGCAGAACGAGACCCAGTCCGCTGACACGCTGAACAGAGGTCATTCATAACTGCTGAAGAGAAGAGACTGCTGAATCAAAAGCCAAGGTAAAAATACATTCTAAATCATTTTTAGAACTAATTTCATGCATTCCTTTTCAGATAATTAGCATAACTTCCTTTTCAAATAATAATAATGAATAAATGTGCACGGACATGTGTGTAATACATACTTTATATGGGAGTTGTCGTGGGTCTTGGAATGGAATACTTGGTTTTACATGTATTCCTATGGGAAATCCCGTCCAGTCTAACAAATTTTTCACTCAACGAACGTGACACCGGAACGGATCAATTTCGTTAGCCGGGGTTCCACTGTATGTTTAAAGAATCTGATTAGTTAGGTTTTTCGTAAAGGGTTTATTCATTTTATTTTAATGTTTACTTGAAAGGGACAGCACACGTTAATGAACATCGGTATAAAATACAGATATACATGTGCCAGAGTTTGCATAACTGCTAGTTCATTTCACTAAAATGTATGAAATCCATGTGATCCAGAGCGGTAAGGGGAGATTTACTGATCAATCATGTGACTGGACAAAGATTGTTTAGGGACAACGTGGAGACACAGACGGGGTCACCCACTCAGAGCCTTATATTCCTTCTTGGTGTTACATTCTTTGACAGCTACACTATTGTTGAGTAACTTCACATAGCATCACTCTTGTGACTTGAGGGCCCCAGTTATGATGACAAGTGTAAATCTACACCACAATCTAAACTCTCGGGAGTCTAAAACTGTGAAGTTGTGGGTGTGAATGTGGTGGGTCTGTTCAACTCCGGCTCACAGCCACTGATGGAGTTCCCCCTGTGGGTTTTGTGTCAACTAAACACGCCGTGTTGATGTGCTCCCTTCCCGACATAAAAACAGGTGGGAGTCCTCCAACCCAAATAAGCATCTTCCAAGTCAAACCTTCTGCAAGGTTTTCTGCGCAACAAGGAGTCAAACGCGCCTGTGAAATGGGAAAAGAGACTGCCAGGTGACTGAGGAGTGCACGCCTTTCAACAAAAAAAGCACCATGCTGTTTTCACACAGTACTCCAGTGACCAGCTACAAAAATAACATGAGAGCTAGCGTGTGTCTACATAACCTTCAACAGAATGAAATGGGAAAAACCAAAACAAAGTGGTAACATCTAGTCATATTTTCTCCCTGTATATTTCAGAGGGTTGAGGTGTTCTCTGTGTTAAAGTAGACATATTGTGGAAAAAAAATAATGTTTTTCATGTCTGTATGGTTAAAACAGGTCTGTCAGCTCTAAAAATATTACTAAAGTATCAAAATCTCACTCAATGGAAACACACAGCCCCTTTTCAAATAACAGCACCTGAAATGAGCCATCTGAATTGTTGGATATTTGTGATGTCATAAATAGACAATCGGTGTCCTCAGTCAGTTCTTAGGGACGGGGTCCCCATCCACCGGGCCGCGGACCGGTACCGGTCCGTGGGTCAATTGGTGCCGGGCCGCACAGAAAGAATACATAACTT